>RRYC01000258.1:0-20795 GCA_004016185.1 Quambalaria eucalypti
CTCGCCTAGGGTGGCTATGCCCAATCCGAGGGGTCGGCGGCGGGGGGCGGGGGGGTGGCCACCCCCGGCGACGGACCCGCGAGAGCAGAAGAGACGCAAGAGAGACTACGGGAGGAGGGCGGGGGGAGGGCGGGGGGGGGGGGGGGGGGGGGGGGGGGGGGGAATTCGAGGTAGCCGGAGCGAAAAGGGGGAAAGAGAAGAGCAGAAAGAAGTTAAAGGGTGGCCGCACCGAGCGATGGGACGCTACGGGAGCGCGGGGAAGAAGGCGAAGGTGAAGAGGGGGAGGAAGGGCAATGGGGTGATATCAAGCACGAGCACTGGCACGGGCACGAGCACAGCAGGTGGAGTTAGGGTGGGGCAGGGCACGTGCGGTATGGTATGAGCGCCAGGCAGGGGGGTGAGCGGAGGAAAAGAGCAGGAAAGACGTTGAATATCGAAGTGAGAGAAGACAGGGAAGAGAAAAAAAGAAAACGAAGGGGCCCAGACGCAGCAGTCTTGGTTTAGCAAGCGGAGTGGCGCGCGGTCAGGTGCCGTGCCTTGGGTATGGGTTACTTGCGCGCCTTAGATGCTGCCCCCAGTGGAGCCCGTCCTGCTCGACGCGCGAATGGCCGCGCCGCTCGCCGAGGGCGGGGGACGATGCCTCTCCTTGGTAGGCGCGGCCGCAGCATTCATCATCGCGACACTATTGCGGACGAAGCCGCCTGCTCCGACAATCGGGGTGAGGCTGCCGCCGAGGGCGCGGCGCTGTGCGTCCACTGCCTCGGGGCTGGCGTTGGCGTTTGCGTCGGAGGCGGCCGAGGAAGAGTCGAGGCCGTAGCCTGCGTCCTCGCCTGCGCCGTGGCCGTCAACACTGCCGTCAGCGTCGACATCGGCATCTCCATCCTCGATGTCGCCCTCGTCTGCGCTGGCGTAAAAGTCATTCGTCGTACCCGTCGAAATCTTGCGGGTACGACTCGTGGCGCTCTGCTGCGCGCTCATGCTAGACGACGCCGACGGCAACCCACCAGGCGGGAGGGTGAGGTGCGAGCTGGCGGAGATGGCTGGCGTCATAGCAGCCGTGGAATTCGATACGGATCCCTGCGTGCTGGCAAACCTGCCCTCATCAATGTCAGCGGGCGACGAGGCGCTCGAGTAAGAACCGCAGTCTTCCAGGAGCCAGCCGGCGACGTAGCCGTTCTGCTGGAAGGATGGAGAGTTCTCGTCTTCGTCGGGGTTATACAGATCGGACATGACCAGCTGCGGGAGCTTCCTTGGTGGAGGAGCCGCAAATGAGGGCGCGAGTATGGGGTGCACCGGCTTGGTGGCCTTTTCGCGTGCGACGTGGCCATTGAGACGGCTGCCGTAGCTACTCCGAATGGCACTATTGCGGTACTCGATGCTCGCCTCGTCGGGATCCGTCAACGTGGTCATTGGCGTCTCGCTTCGCCCGTTGCCGTTGGGCATTCCGCCACCCTCGAGATTGGCGTCCCTTCTCGCAGCGCTGATCGCTTCGTGGACGAGAGCGCGGCACTCCTCGACTGTAGAGCAATGCTTCATCTGGCGATCGAGGCCGGACAAGAGGTGCAGCCAGCTAAGGGGCGACCAATTGTTGTTGTTTTGAGCCGTCGTTGGGCTTGCCGCTGGCGTAGAGCCAAATGGAAACGGTCCGCCGACGGAGCGAGATGCCATATACGACGCTGCGACTGGTGAGCGTCCTGGAGTGTTGTATCCGAGGGCCGAGCTGGAGCGGTCCGTGCTGGACTGCAACGCACCGTCGCTGGAGCGATTGCTGCGCACGCGGTCGCCAATGGCGCCCGAGCCGATGCCTGCGCCGTCGCGTGACGCTCGTCGGCCATACGGGATCTTGCGACTGGGCGGGCCATCCACTCTGGACCCTTCGAGCGTAGAGGGGGACGCAAGAGGTGCACCAAGAGCACCACCGGCGGCACTGCCGATGCTGTGCTCGTCGTACAGACCCACAAGGCCACCGCGACCACTGCTGCTGCTTGGTCGCGCGTTAGTGGGCGCTGATATCGCGGACTGATGCGCCACGGCGTCGCCTTCTTCGTAGCGCGGGACAGGCGTTCGATCTTGGCCATTGGGGGCCTCGACAAAGGACTGAGCGAGGCGAGACTGCGAGCGGGACGGTGGGCGGAGAGATTCGGGCGACTGCACACGCACACCGCCACTGGGTGCCTCTTCGTAGATTTCATCGCCGTGCGATGAAGAATGCGTGTCCGCCTCGGCTCGTGCAGGGTCCACACCACCATGACCATGCGAGCTGACGGGTTCCTCATCGTAGACTTCGTCTTGTGTGCCCTGCCACTTTGCAGGATCCGTCTGGAAACTGCCGTTGGTGCTGCCAAGGGCTGTCGAGGGATGGGACACCTCCTCGTGCCGCAAGGAAAGCGAGGGACTCTCTTTGCCGCTGATGCTCCGGCGGGCGAGGAGCGCCCGCATCTTGCCGCCGACGCCGGGACCCTTTTTCCCGACAGACGCCGTTGCATCGATGGATGACGCCTGGCTCGTCGTCGAAGCGCGTCCTTCCTTGATGGTACCGCTTGGGTTGGGGCCCGGGAACTGCCCTGGCTGGTGTGGTGAAGGCGGCGTCGAGTTGAGCAAGTCCATGACGTCCCGTGTGGCCCACGAGGCGCGCTTGTCCCGAGCTTCCAGCTTCTTGGCCTCTTGTTTCACAGCCGACAACGGGCCTGCGCTAGCATTCTTGCGCGTGCGGCCCACGCTGCCAGCAACCGAGTCTTGCGAATCGTCGTCGGGACCGTCTTCGGCAGGGTAAGGTGCTGCCGACGATCCACCGGAGGGATTTGACGTGTCAGGGCCGCGGTAGGAGCTAGGCGGATTGCTGATCTTGGAAACGCCGCGGCGAGGGGCACCAGGTGACGGGCTGGGCACATAGCTGGCGCGAGACGAGGGCCTTGCATCGCCCGAAAACGATACGGGAGAGGCAGTAGCAGCGCGCGGCGACACGCCGCTGTCCGCTAGCTCATTCTTGAGGTTGGCAACATTCAACGTGCCCGGTCTCTGCCTAGCCTTCTTGGCCTCTGCCTCTTGACGTGCGACTTCGATGGTGCGCAGGCGATTTGGCGTAAGCGAGACTCGCATTGTTTGCCCAGACATCATGAGTGCCTCAAAGTCCTGCGGGGGGTCGTAAGTGGCAATCAGAGGGGATGTCAGTTGCTGTTGCAAAGCATGCCAGGGCCTCTGCGACGGCGCAAACTCAACTCACATCAAGAGGCTCGCCACCTTCGGGTGACTTGGCCGAGTCAGCGCTCGCATTGGCGCCCTTGAGGGGCGCTGCGCCGCCAATATCTTGACTGCTGCGGAAGCTGCCGCGCCTGCGATTCGAGAAGAATCCGCTGAGGCCCTTGTCTACGCTTCCGCGTCTCGTCATGGCCGGCGTCGCAGCACCACCGGGCGGCGCGTCGGAGGATGGCGAAGTGATATTTGTGCTTTGTGAGAGCGAGCCGGAGCGTCCGCCGCGGGAAGAGGAGGCAGAGATGCTGTTGCCGCTGTGGGACTCGTTCATGTGGACAGACTCGCTGGCGGTATGGCCGTGTCCGCTCACACTGGACCCGCCGCGGTCGATGGCCGACCAGCCAGGGGGTGGCCCACCGGCCGTGCCGGGACGGGGCGTCATGCTTCCGCGGAAACGGGCGGGCGTGGCCGCCTCGTCGAGCTCGTCTGCGTCGGGCACCTTCCACGGGCGCGTGATCCGCTTTGAGCCGCCGTCGTGTGCAATGATGGCTACGATGCGCTTCTCGAGCTCTTGCTTGACGACCATTTGGCGCCACATTGTAATCATCTGCTCGTCCTCTTCGATGGCAGCCTTGAGGTCGGCTATGCTCGCTTCGTCGGAGTTGTCACGCTCGATGACTCGAGCGACATTCTTGAGGATGTACTCGCCAACGTATTCTAGTAGCGCAGTCACGTAGATGCTGACGCCGGGCGTGATCGTGGCAATAGGTCGTCCTTCACTGGACATGATGTGCTGGTCGTTTGTCACGCTGTCATCTTCGCGGTCGCCTAATGTCGAGTAGTATTGGCAACGTGTCCGCAGCTGGAAAAGGGAAAGTCGAAGTGGGTTGTCCAGGCAAAGGTTAGCAAACGCCTGCAACAAGTTACATCCTCGGTATACACTGGGCACTCACCGCGGCATAAGCACTTGCTACAGGGAACGCCTCGGTTCCGTCCCAGCGGCTGGTCGCACTGAGCCCAAGCGGCACTCTGCCGCCTTCGGCCTTCTTGCCCTGAAGGTACTGCCTCAGTTCCAATTCCGCTTCTAGGACCGCATCCTTTGATAAAGGATTGTTGTTCAAGACCCTGAGCAGGCCGTCCGTCTTGATGCGGTCGGTCGCTAGCGATCTCGATGATGCAACGATGAACAGCAGAAGCTCGTCGAGGATCCTATTCAGGAAAGACAATGTCTCTGCTTGGATCCGCGTCGGTCTCGACTCGGAGATGATGGAATTTGCTGAGCGGGCCGAGATGTAAGAGGGAATATCGGCGGCCAACATGGCCTGCGACATCGAATGCAGATTAGCTAGATACCCGAGGTAGGCCAGACGGTGTCCATGATGCATCGCCGAGGAGAGTCCCCAAATTTGATGGAGTTGGTGTTGATCGAAGTGACCCAGGGCGGATTCATCATCGCGCAAAGAGAAGTCGTCGTTCATGCCGTCGTCGTGCAGGGTGTCCGAAGAGTGATCAGTGGGGCCGATGGACGGAGGGGCGGGAAATTCAAAAGACGAAAGCGATCCGCGTGGCGATTGGGATGGCGAGCCAGGTGACAGACGAGCAAACAGAAGCGAGGTCCGTTTGCGTTGGTCAGGTCGAAGAAAGGGTGGCGTCGTGGACATGACGGGCGTAGTGGGAGGTGCCAGCAGGAGATCAGTGAGGGGAGGAGAGGTGGAGTGGAGTAGGAAGGGGTCAAAGCGCAGGGTGGGGAAGGAGGAAAAGGTAGAGCGATTGTGTCAGCAAAGGCCGCTCGCCAGCATGGCGTAGTGTAGCTCGGGCCCCCTCCGCGCCACAAACTCAACACCGCACAGCGTCTCGTCTCGTCTCATTCAGGTCCCCCGGTACGGCGGTCAGGGCAAAGGCGACGCCCAAGCGCGCTTGTCCATCGACCACGGCAGGGCAGGGGAGGGCAGGACAGCCCTCAACCCCAGCCTGAGGTCAAACAAACGTAAGAAGCCAGGATGGGCGCAAAGCACCTTTACGGCAACTGCGCTGGAGCAACATCTAGGTCGACTCTCCGCCCCTAACCAATGCAGCACACGATGGCTGATGAATGGAACACGTCGGCATGCCACGACGACTGGTCTGCCGTCTCTCACCAGGACTGGCCAAGAAGAAAAACGGATCGAGTCTACTGTGCTGGATCCACGTCAAAGTGTGACGCCTCTTTCCTGAATGCCAGCCGTCTCGGGCCGCTATTTGAGGCGCCAACAGCGGCGTAAAAGCAGTCTCCGTCGGTGAGCTAGCCGCACGCGCGCGGCCAAGCGCCACTTTCGTGGGCGCTGATTGCTCATTTGCGGCCTGGACAGGAGGCAGCGCACTGACACTGGAGCCTGAATGAAGCAGGGGCGTCGAAGGCTCAGACCCACTCGCGCTCGCACGCATGCTGGAGTCGAACATAGGGCCGCCACCGAGGTCAGTTGCAGGCACAAAGGCGCCGCCCACTTCAAGTGAGCTGCTCTTCCCAACTCCATGCCACCCCACCCCGACTGGAAAGCCCAGCTGCATCGGAATCGTCATTCCGACGGCCAAGTCGACGCTTCTTTCTCGCTCGCGATTGGGGCGCCGGAGGGAGAATGCGCGGCCAAGTGACCGAGACAATCCTGGGGTCGAGTCGCGCGCTTCGGCATTTGCTCTTTGAAGCGACACCTCTTTGCGTTCGGCAGCGACCGGAAGACTGCGTCGTCGTTTTGCCTTGGGCGTTTTGGCAGCTACGTCCGGCAGGCGAAGGTCGAAAGGGCCAACAACGACGGAGGATGGCCGTGGCCTCGCTGGGAGTGGCGGATCCGCTTTCCCCGGAGTCGTGGCAGCCGATGACACGGGGACCAAAAGGGGAGGATCACGATCGAAGGCGGAAGGACGCGATAGGGGCTGCAAAAAAAGAGGTCCATCTGCAGCTCGCGGAAAGCTCGCCGACTGCGGCGAGAGAGTATTACCGAACGAAGTAGGCGAATAGGGCGATGCGTTGGGCGAGCCCGGCTGGAACTTTGGCGAGGTGGGCCATCCACGAGGAGACCTCGGGGAAATGGGCCAGCCGCGAGGCGAGTTGGTCCAGTCGGCCGACGAGGGCGACGCAGGTGACCACGGCGCAGGGTCCCATACGCCCAGATCGTGTAGCCATTCGGAAGGGCTCGACACTGCCACTGAGAGAGAACGTCTCGTGCGGACCAAGGTACCTCCCCGTCCAGGCTGAGACAATGGCAAAGGGTCCGGCGCGGAAGCAGATAGTGCGTCCCGGCGCGCAGCAGGCAAGCCGGTGAACGATACGCTGCGTCTGTGCGCTGCGAATCCCGGTGTCGGCACGAGTAGGCCGTGGTGTACTGCCCGCTCTTCGAGAAAACTGGGGACTTGGACAACGCTTACGCTACCTGCGTCCGTTGTCACCGCGATGGAGGGCTGCGTTTCCTTTTTGATGATGGACCCAAAGTTGGGTTTCCTGCGCAGGGATTTCGACCTGGGCCTCGACGACGCGTTGCTGCTCACGTCTTGATCCTTTGGACGGGGTTCGGCAATGCTGGTCGACTGCGCCCTTGCAAAATCTTTCGCCGACGCAGGGCCCTTGGCCTTCCGTGACTTTCTGCGCGACGGTACCTCGAAGCTACGGAAGGACACCGCGTCATCCGCCGAGAGACTGTACGTCATGTCGAGCGCCTGCCGTGAACGTACCAAGCCGAGTCTGTCCGCGGATTGCGAGCCTCGAACAGCTCCAGCTGGAAGTGGAGGAGCTGGAGCTGAAGGCGTTTTGTGAGACTTGCCAGACCGCCTTCCGAGGGACATGATCCGTTTTCGCCAAGATGATGGCTGGCGAATCTGATCCAGAGATGGCGCGGGCGAGGTTGAAGCGCCGCTTTCTGAGGCCCGCGCCAGGTGCATCGCAGACAAGTGCGGAGAAGACAGGGAACCACGGAGAGCAGGGGGTGAGGGCGACGCAGCCATTGCTTCCAGGGCGGCGAGTGCTTCTCTTGCCCTCTTTCTCTCGTGCATGGCGAGGGAAGAGCGTCGCTTGGGGGCTTGCGGCGGCCAAAGGTTTGGCAGCGAAAAGGGACGTAGCATGAAGGGCCGGTCAATGCCCTTGTCGGGCGATGCGGCGTCGATTTGGGAAGCGATTGTGGCGTGCATGGATGCATATTGTGCAGATGAGTGAGGCGATGATCGCCCCTCTTTCCCAAAAGGATCAGCGTCGAAGCTGAGCGGAAATGGGACCGCTTTGCCAAGGAAGCTACCCATGCCGGCGCCCGGTTGAGTTTGGCCGGGGTTGAGCCCCGCGACGAGGGCTTGCTGTATCTCTGTGTCCGGATACTCAAAGGATAACCCGCGTCGACTAGGGACGGGACTAGCTGCGAGCAACCGGTTGCCCTTGTCCGCAGTCTGGAGCGCACCGAGTCTATCCAGAGCTCCCGACTGACGAGCGTCTCTAGAGATCGTGGGCGAGGCCAGTCTTTGAGAAGACGCAGAGACTCTGGAACTGCGACCCGATGGCGGGCCATGCTCTGAAGCCTGCTCACACTCCTCCTCGATGGTATCTGGCACGGCGGTGTCCGCCCGAATAGACTGGTGTTTGCTGTGTGTTCCGCCATTGCCTATGAGCGGGTCGACCTGAAGGACCGAAAATTTGAAGTAGTCGGACCAGATGTGAGGGTCCAGGTAGGGTGGCTCGGGGCCAGAGAGTGTCCAATCCGAGTCTGCGTTGCTGGCACTGGCGCCAGCGTCACCAGTGGGACTAGGTCGAGATAGTGAGGCGTCGTCATCCTCGGCCGTGGAATGACTGGGAAGCGCAGATGCCGTCGCCTGAGGTGACGCAGGAGTCTGGACGATGCGGGGTATCGAGCTATTCATGTTGACAACTGCGCGAGATTTGCATCACGTTTTGGGTGCAGAAGGACCGGATAGGCTTCGCAGATTGATGGTGTTGAGAGGATGATTTGCAGTGATCCGTTGCAGAAGAGCGTCAAGGGAAGTCGTCACTTGTAGCTAGGACGAGAGGTCGGTGGACGCAGAGGGTGTCGTGTCATCGCGAAGCGGTAGCCAAGCTTCCCAGAGGCGTCGACGCCAGCGAACATCGCTTCTTTCCTGCCAGCCGGCGAGGTCTCAAGGCTGAATGGAGCTCCTTGCCGGCACTCGCTACTCTTCTTGCTGACTGAAGCTCCTATCCCAAGCGGGGCGTGAAAACGGGGCCGTTGCGGTAGGGGCGCATCGTTGCGTCTGCTGCGCTCGATTTGAGCTCGGTCAAAGTCAAGAAGCTGCGCCGAGAAACGAGCGCCATCCGTTGGCAGGCGTGGCGCAGGACTTCGGCCTTACCTCATGGCCCCAGCGCAAGGCTTTGAGGAAGAGGTCAAAGCTCACGCGGCGGCGAAGCGGCTGAGCGCACTGTCCCATACGTCGGTACGGGGCGCTTACACGCGCTGAGGCGGCGGCTTGGTGGCTTGAGGGTCGCAGAAGACATCGCTCTCGTGGCAAGGTCGACGGCGAATCCGGCTGGGCCCGGGAAGCGGCCTAGTCAAAATCGATGATGCCGTCCCCGTTCGTCGGAGGTGTGCCATCACCAGCACACTGGGACGCAGTCGCCTGCGGGTACTCGCTTGGTGCGCTGGCTTTTGCCCCTGATTTCGCTTCGCGCCTGCTGGGCATGCATCCTCCCTGGTCCCACTTTTTGGCGACCAGGACCACGCCTGGTCCAGACCAATCGTCGCCCCCAATTGGCCTCCTCCACCATCCCTGCTGCGCGACTTTACGGACGCTGGACACGAGCTTGACGAGACGGAACCAGACGAGACGAGACGAGACGAGACGAGGCGCGACTACTGCAGACGAGACGAGACGAGACACCGACGCTCCACCCTTCTGCCCACGTACCGTAACTGAACTCACCCATGATGGATGCTCGCTTGCTGCGCTAAGCGGGCCTGTGTATGGTTGACGGATTGGATGTTGGTCCGTACGACCTGAATCTTTTTCCCCAGTCCTTGCTTGTCCGTAACAGAAGACGTCTAGTCTCGAGGAGGTGGGGTGGCAGGCGGATGCAGGTCGACGGGTTGAAGACGAGGATGTCGGATGGGGAGGGTTGCAGGGAAGAAAGTCTGGATGACAGACGACGTGTACGAGGAAGGAAGTCTGGACGACGGCGTCGCAGAGAGGAATACGTAAAGGGGACGTAAATTGGTAGTGAATGTGGGGGCCCTTGTGTCGACGATGGCTGATGATCGTCGAGGGCGCGGGTGCAGGCACGGGTGCGAGGGGCTCGTGAAGGCGTAGCGGGTGCGGGGATGGATCCGACGTTGGAGACGTTGATATCGTGAGCAAGCCGAGTCGTGTGTACGTGCCGTCTGGGTCACGTGGTCGTCGTCGTCGTCGTCGTCGGTCGTGGTTCGTTAGATCGTAGATCGTAGCGGCCGTATGGCGTGGCGTGGCGTGTCGTCGACGCCGTTGCTCGTAGCCTTCGGCACAGCAGGGGTCGATGCGCGGCTCTTCGGTTTGTAGGATGGTGATGAACGGGCACGGCCCTTTCTTCTGGTTCACCACTGCGGGCGGAGATTGGATGAATTGGGATGTTTGAACGCTCGGGGCGTCAAAAGGGCGGGGGTTGCGCGGGCGGTACGAACACGGTGGCAGCGTGGGCAAGGGATCGGGGGGAAGGCGGTGACCTCGTCTTCGTATTCATCCAACGCAATCGTCTCGTCTAGCGGGCACGATGGTGGGTGGAAATCGGCCGAGGCAGCAAGGAGAATCGCTGGGCGGCGGCGGCGGAACTTTAATGGGGGGCTTCGTCCTGGTGTGCGGGTGTGCCTTGTATTTGTGCTAAGGATCGTTTTCGCTATCGCCATTCGTGGGCGTCGACGTCGGCGTCAGCGGGACCGCAGCACACAGCAATGATTGGTGGGACTGGGAAAAAGGGCGGAACAAGAGGCCGGCCAAGCGCGGACGAGTGAGGAGAAAGGTCGAGCGAGGTAAAGAACAGAGTAGCGCGCTAGCCTCGTCCGTCGGAAGTGGCCGTAGGCGGGGCGAGGCGAGGCGGAGTTTGCTAAGGGGGAGAGGGAGGAAGACGGGTGGGGGAGGAGGGGCGGCCCGTATGGTCGTATCGGCGAACGATGAACCGTCGACGGACGATGGACACTTGGTCGCGGCAATGGGGAAATGGTGGCCGACACTGGCGAATCCTTGGCCTTGGCGCTGACTGTGATGAGCGTGAGGCGAGGCGAGGCGAGGCGGGAGTGGGAGGTGAGTTGCGCATGAACGTGGTGACACGGCGAGCGTGAGCGTGAGCGTGAGCATGGACGGTGAGTGGTGCAGCGAACAGTGAGCGTTGCGCCGAGCCCATGTGTGTGTGGGACAATGTGCCTCGCGGCTGATTCAAGTCTGTCCGTCTGCCCGTCTGCCCGTCTGCCTTCCTGCCTGCCTTCCTGCCTGCCTTCCTGCCTGCCTGCCTGCCTGCCTGCCTGCCTGCCTGCCTCTGTTCTGCCCCGTGCGCTGACAGTTGCCAACCTTGAATGCAGTGGTCCAGTGGTGCAGACGAGGCAGTGGGACAGTCAGTGATCCACCAGCAGGCAGGAAGGTTAGCCTCTCTGCGCGCTCGCTGCTCTGGCGCACGGCCACCAACTTGCCTGTCCTGCTCGCTGCTGCGACGAAGACGAAGACGGAAGGCGTTGGACTGGCTTCTGTCGCAGATTCGCAGATGGTGGGCACACGCGAGTGCAGTCCGCGTCTTCGTCCTGCATCCGCCCGCAGAAGAGGCAGAGGGACGCGGGGCGGCGGACCGCAAGGCCAGGCCAGTCAGGGCAGGGCAGGCAGCAGAGGGCAGCAGAGGGGGTGCACAACGCAACGCGCACACACACAGCACACACCAGCGGGGCAAGGTTTAGCAGCGGCAGATGGGGCGGCCCAGCAGCCGCGGCTGCGAAGGCGATTGGCGACGATGAGAACTGACAATGGCGGCGAACGACAGAGAACGCAAGGAGCGTTGTCGCGGTGAGAGGGCGAATCTCGACTCGAAAGCCGAGGTAGCCCAAAGTAAGTATCGTATTGTGCTCACACCGAGTTATCACTCCCGGCCATGTTGCCGCACCAAATTTGATTGGGGGAACCGGTCAAGAGTCCACGGTCAGAGGCGGACAGAGGAAGAATGTCGCACAGTAGCCCTCTTTGCCGTGTATTGAGCCGCCGCCGCCGCGCGACGCGGAAACGTCGAACCAAGCCAAGGGATCCGAGTTTCAGCAAGGAGGCAGGGCGTTGAGTGGACCGTGGGCGCAGTGGGGTGTGACGCCTTGTGACGCCCTTGTGCCCTCGCAGCATTGAACTCTGAAACGGAATTGGATGGCACGCGCGCGCCCACCGCTTGGGTCCTTTCTCGGGCGGCGTAGCCTGGCCTTCCCAAGGCGGCAAGTGAGTGAGGAAGTGAGCAGCCAGCACCGCCCTCGCCTCGCTCTGTCGCGCCCCATTCTTCGCTGCTGTTCAGCGCCAGCACGCCGCCCTTTGCTCCGGTGCAGTTCCGCTGTCGCGCAATTTGGCTGTATTGTATCAAACAGTACATGGTGATTACTCGACAGTCGACACTCGCACGGATTGTTCGCCCGCCATGAGACCAAGACGATTGTCTGGCTGCCAACCAAGGTCAGCATGTGGGTCATTGTTCAGTCGGTCAGCCTCCGTCCGCGCCTGCTGTCAGCGATCTCTTCTTCATGCGCGCCGAGGTAGGCGTGTCTCAAGTCGTGTCCAAGCGTCCGCGTCAGTCGCGCTCGCGAGACGCGTCGCGTTAACAGACGCGTCCCTTCCGTGGCCTGTGCCTTCGCTTCCGAGGAAATCTCGAGGATTGGCTCATTATGTACTTTTAGTATGTGGAGCCAGTGTTCACTGCCCAACAAGTATTGCCCCTTGCGCCGAGCTGATGTATCCTCTTCCCGTGCGCTTCCGTAGCAACCAATCGTTCACACTTTACACTTCCTATACGCTGCCGACTCCAGGTCGCGCATCGCAGTCCCTGCCTCGGATACACCATGGCAGTCATGACTCAATCCATGCCCTCACACCTGCCATCTACCAGTATTCATCACCATCACCCGCAAGACATTTCCTCTCTGCCATTCCACACCGCGTCACCCGCTCCACCCACCGCAACACCCTCGAAGCCGCGCCTCCTCTACCGCGGCCCTCTTCGCCTCAACGACGGCACTCTCCTCCCGGGCGTGGCATTCGTCTCCTCCATCTCGCCCTTTGAGAAGCCAGACGAAGGCGCTGCAGCGCGGCACGAAGATGATCTCGACATATGCCTGGCGCTTGAGATGGTCCGGGGCGATCGCGTGGTGGACATTGAGCGGTTGCAGGTAGACGGGGGGGAAGGAGGGGTACATGGCGCTACTGGCAGCAGCAGCAGCAGCAGCAGCAGCAGCAGCTTCTTGGCCAAAGTGGGAGGTGGCGCACAACAGAGGCAGCAGCAACAGATTGAAGTCACGTACGAGGCTAGTGGGCGGATACAGATGTGAGTGTAGTGCATACATGCACCCTTTATGCTTTGCGGGACTTGACCCGCTTCTTCGCCTTGCTCAACCGTCCCTACGCCCTCTACTGCCAGGTTCATCGACCCACGCGAGCGCCTCACCGCCTCCTTCTTCGAGCGGCACTTCTGCTGGGCCGATGACTGGTCGACCCGCAGCAGCTTCGAACGCTCGCGCAGTAGCACCGTCTTCCTCGTCTCCACCTCATCGGCGCCCATCAGGCGGGACAGGGTCAACGATCGGGTCGAGAAGCACAGCGACGTCGGTGGCGTGCAGGGAGAGTCGCAGGTCCACGACCCCTTCATGGACTCCTACGCGGCGCCTGCTACCGCGCCCGCGCCCTTTGCCTCTTCGTCCTTGCATCGCAGGCCCAACCCCGGCAACCAGCTTGTCCTCTTTGCTCGGCCGGTACGCAGCGGCGGCGACGGTGCAGGCTCGACAGCAGACGACGACAACGACGTCCGCAGTCTAGAGATCGTCGTCGGGCGCCGTGTGGTACACAAGCGCAAGCCTCACCCCCGCGCTTCGTCCTCGTCGTCGCACTCTGCGGGCGGCGTCCGGCCAGACGACCCTCTACCGCGTTCTTCTAGCTTCAACATCGCGAGCCTCAAGGACCTCAAAGCCTTTGCTCCACCGGTCGCAAAGCCAAGGGGCAGGGATCGAGCTGCGACGCTCGCACAGCGCGAAGGGAACTCACAGTCACGGTCTGCTTCTCCGGCCACGGCTGCCGCTGGTCGAGCCGCCTCTCCAGTCGGTTTCCTCGAGGCGAGGAAACGCAGCAGTGCCGCAAAGGAGCGGGAGGAAGCGTCGCAGTCGCAGTCGCAGTCACAGGCGGGAGAGCGGGGGAGGAAGAGCGCCGTGCTGCCGGCTGCAGAGGCGCAACACGATGGTGCATCAGAGGCGGCTCGCAAGAGGCCTGCCCCGAGCGCAGTGGCAGGCTCAGCAAGCAAGGGCAACCACACGCCCGGACGGAGAGGCGAGAAGCGCCAGAAGGCGACGCTCTCCGCGCACGAGGAGCCGATGTCTCCCCTCGGTGCGTCAGTCTCTGGCTCGCCCGTTGGATCGTCCATGAAGAGGCGCCGCGCCGATGAGATCTCCCTCATTAGCGACCATGACCGGGAGGCTGATGTAGGCAACAAGAGGCGGGTATCGCACCTTGAGCGCGCAACGAGTCAGGCCGCGCGAGACGATGCGGTGGATACATCATTCGGCCATGAGGCACCGGACTGGGACGGGGACGACTCGGCGATGCTACCCGCCTCGATACCCGCCTCTCCGCCGCCGGTGTCTACTCCCGAGCCGGAAGCTGCAGCAAATTTCTCAAAGGGCAGACCGCGCGCCAAGCCTCATACGCAGAGCAAAGCGAAGGCCAGGAGCAAAGAGACGGCCTCTTCGCACTACGGCCCCATCGAAACGAAGAATCGTGCGGTGATTAAGAAACTCGTGCAACACCAGCTCCTCGGTCGAGGCCTGGAGCGGTCGCGCGTGCGGGGAGGTGGCGGGGGCGGGGTCGGGGGCGAGGCTGCTGCTGCAGCACCAAGCGAGGAAGATCTCCCACTCCCAGATGCAGGCGAGCCTAGCATGGAAACATCCCCCTCGACAGACGAGTTCGACCGCTGTTTCAGCGCGGCGTACCACGGGACATGCACTGCGCTGCGCCATTCGCTCGCGCTCAGACAGGTGGATCGGCTCCAGGCGGGGCGGATCGTTGCTGCGCATTTGGGGATGTACCTTCCTTCCCTTGAGGTGGGCGTGGGACTGGGGTTGGGATCGGGATCGGGGGTGGGGGTGGCTACGGAGAGGGGCGGGCGGGGCAGGGGCAGGGAGAGGGAGGTCAAGGTTGAGGATGTGGATCGGGAGGAGAGAGGAGGGTAGCAGTTCTTGCCTGCGCTCTGGGAGTAATGCATGGGCGAGGAATCACCCATTTGCATGTTATTGTTCATTTACTCTCCCATCCTGGACAGCGCAGCATCTCATTGTATTGCAACAGTACATCTTGTAAATGGTGGTCCGTGCGAGCACTTTGCATTGGACCTGGACGCGCTCAGACCGGAAGGGGCAACGCGTCGACGGGGGGGCGGCGTCGATGAGGGAGTGACGTCGTCCGAACGAGGCGGCGTGGGTCCCTGCTCTTTGGGCAGACTTGTCATCACAAGCTCTCTCGCCACAACCCGAAGAATGCACAGTCACTCCACCCTTTTTGTGTCCTGCTTTGAGCTTAGGCTGAGCACTACCTTTCCGAGTCTCAGAAGTAGAGCATCCCACTAGTCATTCTCTCTCCCACCGCGCCGTCGGACGGTCGACCCATCTGGCTACCACTGTCGCACCGACTTGACGTAGCGAACCCCACACATCAGAAACTGTCCTCGTGAAGATGACCGAATCCGTGCTCGGATGTCATTCAGAGGTCATGATTAGTCTCTTCCTGCCAATGGTATGCGACGAAGAGATCAGAGAGCATTGCGGATACCAGTCTGGACCGCGTGGGCCCAAGTTGTTTTCCATCGCATGCCAATACTTCAAGACCGAGCAGGCGGAATCTCAGTGGAAGGATCTCCAACCCTCTCAACGGTTCAGCGAGCTCGTCGACTACGAACAGCGGCACACGGCCTCCAGCGACGACAAGATTATCCGCATTGCCCAGGCCGCTCGTTTGAAAGCAGCGGATCTGTTTAAGATATGGTGCAGCTGCCTAGGCGTGCCAATTGGCTGGGAACTCCGCCTCCGTCCCCGACGCCCCCGAGACAATCAATACAGTCCTACTGCCACATGGAAGCACGATGAATTGCAGCGCCAAGGCCTCACGCTGTCCGCCTTTTTACGCCAACTTGCCCCAACGAACCCGCCGGAACCTGTCCTATTGGATTTACACATTCCTGTGATCTTGATCCGACAAAAGCGCTATGGCCCGATCCTGCCCTGGATTCTCGCCGAGCATCGCGCGAACGAGGAGCGTAAGGCACGGCACAAGAAGCAGGGAATGCACAAAGAGACAAATTCAGACGACGAGGAACATCGCAAACCCAATCACAGCCTGGGAGCCTTCCGCCAGGCAAAGAGACAGAGCACGGCTCCGGGGGAAGCGCCCACTTCCTCTCGAGACTGCGCCGTCGATGCTTTGGCAGACGTCACGGATCAGGCGCACCTCATACCGAGTTATCTAATGCCGCATACTTTCAAGAAGACCTTGGCCGTCATCTTGCTTTGTCTCGACTATGCCGACGTGTATGCGACACTTGTCGATGGACTGCATGCGGTCTTGGCTCAGGTGGCGCTGCTTCTATCGAACCTTGGGACATCGGTAACGTCGGAAGAGCTCTCAGAATCTCTGAACGAGGTCACCGTGGAGTCCGAGTCATCCAACAACATGGTCGCGCTGCAGCCGCAGCTCCACCACCTCCTCGACAGCAGCATACTATATTTGTGCCTCCTGTCGATGAACCCGGTTTGGATCGGCCCTGGCAGGATGCCCTATGCGATCATCGTGGCGCTGACTGGCGCGCACCCGGGTTGTCCCCTCCACGAATACCTGCGATCATCGAAACGCCAGATCCTTCCCGCGACGTATGCGAATGCATGCTATACCCTTTTCTCGGCCACTGCGACTTCCGACCTCAAGCAGAGGCTCAAGAAGAAAGCTGAGCGCGTGATTCAGCTGAGCAAGGTACGAACGCCGCACTCGAAGCGTGGCCGCGAGTCGGACGAGAGCGAGGATGGAGGGCCAAGGCCTAAGCGCCCCAAGCGCCAGTCGGATCCTCGTGGCACCGTCCAGCAGCCACCACAGGATGGCGGCCCTTCCGGCGACGCACAGGCACCGCAGACGGCGAAGTCGCCTGAGGGCGAGCACCACGATGACACGGCACGGCAGGCAACGCCCGAATCGACCTCCTCGACACGATTCGGGGGACGAGGTCCCGCAAGCGTCTCATGGAGCAGCCCGACCAGTAGCAAGCGTTCAGAAGTGCCAGGCAGCAGCGGATGGGCAGGCGCCACGGCGACGCGCGGCTTCGACAGGCAGGCCACGTCGGTCCAATCCGCTGGGGACAGCCACCTACCTGACAAGGTCAGCATGGATGTGCAATCCAAGCATCACCTCCATGAGGCAACCACGCAGGCCGCAGCGACACGACTGTCCCCGGGCAGCCGCCCTGCGCTACACCTCCGAAGTGAGACTCCGCCGGATGACCCTGCCCGTGACCCTTTCGACACCTGGTGGACTGAGACGGCCGGGGACGATCTGGAAGGCCTCTTGCGACAGGCTTTCATAGATCTGAACGTATCGCCGGCCTCATCCAGGATCTCAATCAGTATCGCAAGTACCCCAAGTTGCTCTTCACTCTGATTCGCGACGAGGTCAAGGACTCTTTTCTGGCTTCTGATCGGGACAGTGAGGGCGCGAGCGAGGGCGAGGGCGAGGGCAAAAGCGAGGGCGAAAGCCTCTACGGCAAGCTCACGCCCCGTGTTCTCGATATTCTCGGCATAACCGACGACGGAGAAGACAAAGATAATGGCATCCTCGACGCAGGTCGCTACGAGGCGCTCACCCGGCGCTACGAGGAAGCTTCCTTCTACCTTTGGTGGCCGATCTTGATGGCCGGGGAAAGCGCGGCGCTCGAACAAAGCCTCAGGCTCGTCTCAGAGTCTCAGGTTTGAGACTAGTCGTCCATCTCGGCATTGTGCATAATGACATCTACCTAGGCGCGTGCTGCCATCGTTTTCTTTTCGCCTCTTCTTTTGTGGATTCCCATCATCTACTGTACTGTACCGACATCGTTCCTGTAATTCCAAGTTGACGCCGCTGTTTTCGCCCAAACTGTCCGTTGCCACGAATGGCTGCGCTTGACCCAACAGCTTTCCCGCCTGTCTGCGGCATCTCCCACTCAATGTCTGAAATCGGGCAGCACCGTCACACGTTACAAGTCGAGTTGGGATACGCACAAAGATGTATATGTAAGGCACAGCAAGACACACAACGCAAGCCGCGAACAATGTAGGTACAGTAAGTACCTACTCAGCGAAAGAAGGGCCCAGACTCGCCATTCCCAAACCACTCTTCGATCCTCCTCCTCATCTCCACATCGAGATTCGCCAGGTCCGTCCCTTGGCCGCCGCAGCTCTCTCCTCCCGCCGCCGCCGACGACGTGGGGATATGACGCAATACCCCGAGCGCACCTAGGCCCACACCATCCAGACCTTTACTGAAGCGCGAGATGTTGGAGAACTTCCAGTGCCCCTGCGGCGTATCGATGCTGCGCCAGTACGTCGTGGCGGCGGTGGCGGTGGCCGTGGCCCTGGGGGCAGCGGTCTGGTCGTACCGTCCGCTCGAGGAGCGGCTCCTCCCCAGGAGGGACCTCGCCCTCTGTACGACTCCGCCCGCGCCCGCGCCACCGCCACCGCCACCGCCAGTACCAGCACCAGGTACGACGCTCGGCAACCCCATTGGATCGGCGAACCCGGCCTTTTCCGTACGCCAGCGCCACCCCCAGTCGGCGGCGTGCGGGCTAGACGCTATGAAGTGGAGTTCGTCGCTGAGGAGGGAGGCGAGGCGCGTTTCCGTCGCGCTGGGGCTTACGCTCGCGCGGAGGGAAGGTCGCTGGATGCTTGCCCTCGGAGGGGGAGCACGCCCTGCGGTCGGACCTGCGCGCGTGCCCGTGCCCGTGCCTTTGCCACTGCCTGGCGCGAGATCGTCATACGGCGAGGCAAAGGGGTCCTCTTGAGCTGGGCGTGCGCTGCGCTTCCCTCCGTGGGCGTGGGCGTGGGCGTGGCCGTGAGCCTCGCCCTTCCCAGCTACGGGATAGGACGACGAGCTCGAAAAAGGCATGGTCGTGCTCGTGCTCGTGCCTTCGCCGAGTGTCACGTCTGAGCGGGAGAAATCGCCCTTGCTCTGCGTGAAGGGGTTGCTGGACTGCTTCCCAGGAAGGAACTGGAATGCGTTTCCATCTTTTTCGTCCGCGTACGCGTCCGCGGCCATTCCGCCAGGCGAGAGCGAGAGCGGGCTGAACGCTCCACTGGGCCTGCCCGGCAGTGCCGGCATCTGTATCGGCATGTGCAAGGCGGCATTGCCATCGAATAAGAACCCCGCCCGACGATTCCTCTCTGTCGGTGCCCCCGCCGCAGCTGTGATCCCCACTCTTTCACCCGCGCCTGGGCCGCCGCCTGCGCCGCCGGGGCCGCCCTGCTGCCCCGCGGTAGCGAGGTACTCGAGGGCAGATTCCCGCTTGATTGCTTCTTCCCCCCAACCAGCGGGTCCACCACCACCGCCACCGCCACCCTGCCGGGCGGGCGCCCACGAACGAGGATCAGAGAGGAGCTGCTCTTGCGTTTGCGAGGAGCGGTCGTGGTCGCCGCTGGCGCTGGCGCTGCTGTAGATACTGCTCCTACCGGACATGCGCTGCATATAAGGCAGTGCAGACGCGATGTCCGCGCCCGCGCCAGCATTGGTGTCGGTATCAGGCTCGCTAACGAAGATCGGCGCGAGGGCATGACTCCTCGGCCCGGCAACCCGTCGCCGAGGTACGACATTCAAGTTGAGGATCACGTCTCCCTGCAGTGCTGCGAAATCGAGTGAGGACGTCGCCGCCGCCGTTGGCGTTACTGCTGCGTGTTTCGCCTTTTCGAGCTCACGCTCGGGCTCCTTACCGAGGAGGAGAAGCTGCGACTGTCTTCTCCCGCGGTAGAGCCCCCGAACACCTGCTTCACCGCCGCCGTCCAGCACGTCAATAGCCACAGTGCGACTCCCACGCAGAGGCCGCGGCTTAATAACAGGCGTGAGCGTCGGGCTATCCGACGCATTGGACTCACAGCCGTCACTCCCAATCGGGACGAAGGCTGCCGCTGCGGTATCGCTGGATGCGTGTGCGTGTGCGTGTCCCCGCCCGAGATGCAGTGGCCTAAGACTGAAGCGTGGGGCGGAGCTCAGTCTCGGACGACGGATGCCCTGCCCAACGCCGACGCCAAAATTGGTGCGTAGCGCACTGGCGGGCGTCTGGGCATAAGGATCTATGATCTCACCTGTTGACGCTGAGGCTGACATTGACATGGACATGGATGTCGACCTATCGGAAGAAGACGAGTCCGGGTCCGCGTCCGGGGGGAAGGACACATCGAACTCATCGTAGGTCTCTTCCTGCGGGGTGGTGTGTCCGCCCCTTTCCTCGTATTCGCGCAGGTGTGTGCGCGTGCGCGGGATGGCGTGCTCAATAAGAGATGTACCACTCGACGTCGACATCGACGTTGAGGTTGACGTCGAGGAGAGGCCGAAGCCCTCCCCTCTCGGCGGCGGCGGCGGCGGTAAGTCGTAGCTCGCGGCCGTTCCGCTACCGCTGGGCGAAGTCTCGAACCAGGGAAAGGTCCCAGTTCCGGTTCCGGTTCGGGCGCCGCCGCCAATCGCTGCGGTAGAGGATACAGAAGTGGGCGTGACGATCGTCTCCCCCGTGGGGACGAAGGAAGGCCCCTCAAATGGGGAGAGGGGCGTCCCCCCGCCATCACCATGGAAGTGCGGGGGCGAGGGAGAGAGAAGGGAGGCGGGCGACTCGGCGGGGCTGTCCTGTGTGAGGAGAGGCACCGACGGCGATGCCGATGCCGCGTCGGGACGGAGGAGTGTCCGCCCGCCACCGCCACCGCCACCGCCACCACCACCGCCGGGTAGGTCATACGCACTTCGGCGGGCGCCTGCCCCCACGCTTCCCATGTACGTGTACGTGTACGTCGAGCGTCGATGATCGAGCGTGACTGACGCACGGACAGAGGACGTAATAGCCGGCAGGAGCGCCTGCATGCGTGTCTGCACGCGGGGACGCCTACCCTGGGGTATACCCTGATAGCCGCGGGGTGGGCCTGCGGTTTGCTTTTGCTTGGTGGGTGGTCGAGGTGGGTAGGCGGCGCCGTAGTTGTCGCCAGGGTGCGCGGCACCACCGCCGCCGCCGCCGCCGCCGCCGCCCTTGACCGCACGGCGATGCGCCTCCCTCGCCGCCCATCGACGCTTCCTCTCCTCTACTTTTCCCTCTTCCCCCTCTTCCCACTTGCGCCTCCACACCCACTTCCCCACACACCCCCACCCCACAATAGCAAGTACCGGCA
>RRYC01000259.1:0-73690 GCA_004016185.1 Quambalaria eucalypti
GGGGGGGAGGTTGTGAGCGTGTCAACGTGCCACCCACAGGCGCCCGGCAAGCAGAGACCGTAGTCGTTACATAGACTCCGACAAAACATCACACACACACACACACACACACCCACACACACACACACACACACACACACACACACACACACACACACACACACACACACACACACACACACACACACACACACACACACACACACACACACACACACACACACACACACACACACACAAGGGCGAGGGGGTGGGAGAGTTGGTTTGCGGAGTGAGGGAATTCAGGGCCAGGGGACCACGAGGGAGGGGCGGAGTCTGGCAGACGAGCCCAGACCAAGTGCACGGGTTGCCCCACTCCGCCCGGCCCGCGTGGCATCACCGCACCACCACCTCGATTCGGGGCATTCCCCCTCGCCGGACTGACGGCCCCCCTCGCGTTGTTCCATTGCTCGTGCTTACCTTTTCCTGCCACCTTCTTTCTCCCATTTTCCATATTCTCAGTTGTCCGCCCATTCCAAGTCCCAACCAGCAACCCAATCGTTCGACGTCGAGCTCCCGCCTCTTTCTCGCTGCGCTTCGTTCCGTTGCGTTCCTGTTCGAGACACCTGCTTCCGTTCGCTAAGCAAGTCGTAGTAGTGCCCAACGAATCTCACCAAGTCTACATTCACTCGACATTGTCTCCACAACGCTCCCTCCCTTCGCTACGACACGCTCCATCTCAGCAACATGGCATCGAGAACTGCGCAGCGCACCTTCTATGAGATTCTAGAGGTCCACCCAGAGGCGCAGCAGGCCGAGATCACAAAGGGTGAGCTCTCTCGCGCTTCGCGGCTGTGCGAGTCTCGACACGATTACTGACGCACATTATTCCCATCTCTTTGACTGCGCGTATAGCCTACCGGAAACGAGCCTTGAAGACTCACCCCGACCGTGGCGGAGATGAAGTCGAGTTCAAGGCCGTCGCCGAGTGAGTTACACAGCACTTTCTGCAACTCCCGCTGCAAGGTACTGACACCTCACCACTTCTCACACCCACTTCTACAGGGCATATGAGACATTGTCGGACCCAACCAAACGCCAGGCCTATGATCGGGGAGACTATCTCGGGATTAATGGTGACCCTACCCCCGCACCTGGCGCCTCGCCTTACACCTTCTCCGAGTCTTCTGGGCGCAGCAGTCGCTACAGACATCCCTTTGACGACCCATATCTCCAGCGCCATTCCTTTGCGACCTCGTTTGGCTACCCCAGCCACGGCCGCGACAGGCGTCATGACGACCTCGATCCATTTGGCCTCTTTGATCGTATGTTTGCCGATTTCGAGCGCCCCATGCGCCACCGCTCAGGACCACAGCCCGATCTTTTTTCACCTAACATGGGCTTTCCCTCTCTGAGCCCATCTGGCTTCCTAGATACATTCTTTGGCTCAGGACCTAGCTCCTTCAATGCTTTCACCACGCAAGGGGCACAGCCGGCTGCCAATCGCAGCGGGGGCGTCACTCGAAATGGCAGCACAGACAGCTGGTCCTTCAGCACTTCATTCGGCAACACACGCTGCTGGGGTGGATCGAGCGAAAGCAGGAGTGTACACATTGTCAATGGCGTCAAGCACGAAGTCATGACAAAGACGGATCCCTACGGTAATGTCACAGTGCATACAAAGTGCTCCGACGGGACAGAGAACGTGACAATCAATGGCGTCGACCAGCCTACGCATCACCTTTTGTCGTCATTACGCCCCAAGAAAGCGGGCAGTCATGGGCAGGCGCAACCCCTGCCTGGACAGGGTACTGCCCGCCAGCCTTACGTCGTCGACTAGGCGACTCCCGCACAAGACTTCAGACAAAGCTCAGATTTCCACGAGGGCCCAACGCAGCAACACCCGACTCGGTAAATTTCGACTTCAGCCGCAACGTATCCGATTCCGCAGAGTTTGCCCGTTTGCTGGGCCCCACTCTGCGCCACTAGCACCGTAACGCGACAGGTGGCAACTTCAACGGTCCAGTAGCTGTTGTCGTCTTCACTACGTTGCCCGCCTGCCCGTCCCAATGTCTCGGTCCTGTCCCGGTTCCGACTCCACTCATGACTCGATCCTTCGGCTTCTGATCTCCGTTCAGGTATAGGCGCACAGCATGGCCTAAGCCTCTTGTATAACTTTTTCTCACCCATCTCATCGCAGCCGTGTCAAAGTTCCCACTGTGCAGTCCGCGGGCTGGCCGTCTGCAACCCCGGCAGACCAACTTTGTTTTTGTACCATTGTATCTCCGGTCTTCATATCTTCTTTGCTCTGAGTACCGGCACGTCAGCGCTGAAATTCGTCAGTCTGGCCTTTCACAATTCCAACTCCACTCACATGAGCAGTGGTCGCCGCGAGAGTTCGCCCAAGAGACTTCACTCCTTTGTATTGAGTGAGCGGGAGAATGACAGGGAGAAAAGATGGTTCTGTTGTACAACACGTAATTGAGACAAGGCCACACGCTCATCACCTAACTCTGCTCCGATCGACCCTACCTCCCAAGTCCTTCCTCTTCCTACAACAACCATTGTGCCATCGAAAAGCCAAGCCGGATCCCCCTCAGGCCGTACCGGCAGCCTCCTCTCGGGCATTCTGCACAGCATACTCAAGTTCCGCGCGTATGCTATCCGTATGCCTCTTCTTGAGTCCCGAGAGCATATGTCTATCGAGCGTCTCGTCCTCAAAGAGCGGTTGCAAGTTCTGCGGTACCACCCATCCGAGGGAGCGTGGCTCATCGAAGAAGCGCACGAGGTATCGCTTTGCCGCCCCGCCGCGCTTGGCCTTGAGTGCCGACGTGGGAATACTCATCCGCCGGAGTTCAGAGGGCTTGGTCAGCGCTGAGGAGGAAGTGTCTAGGAGGACTTGAGCAGGGTACCAGGGCGAGCCTCTGACGTACGCCCAGACAAATGTTCCTGGCGGCCAGCGCTCTGCTTCGCTCGTTGCCGCAGCGGCTGGACTTTGGTTGTTAGCCTGACTGCGAGAACGGACAGGAGTTTGAGGCTCTTGTGCGGGCGCCTCCTCCGCCATGGCAGCTCCGTTGGGCTGTGACGTAGCGCTAGACCCATCGGTAGCTTTGTGTGACTTGAATGGACGCTCATCAGCCGGGGCGTCTGTTGCAAAGCGCTTGCGTCTCGTCGGCGTGTCCGGAATCGTAGGCGGCGACGTCCCGGCACGCGCTGTTCCGACATGCTGCGACAAGCCAGGCCTTCCCCTGCGCACAGCTACTGGGACATCGGAGCCTGTAGTCCGAGTCGCAGACAGTTGCGCAGCCGCCTTTGCCTCCACTGTCTCATCGGCATCGGAAAGATCCGACAAATCGCTCGAGTCCGAAGCTGCAGCTGCAGCCGCTGGAGGGGGATGGGGCTGTAGCGCTGGCTTATGCTGTGTGCCGCCATACTTGTAGGGTTGCCGCTTCGGTTGGGAACGTGGCGCTGAAGACTGTGCAGTCATTTTCGCCGGTGACTGCTGCCGTGGCGAAGGTGCAGGCCTCGCTGGTTCTTCGATTCGCTGACCCCTTCCCTTCCTGCGAGAGCCTTCGGGCAAGATCCAACCTTGTTCGAATCGCTTGAAAGTATCCCAGTCGTCGAGATCGCCAGTAGACAAGGCCGCCGCTGATCTCTTTGTAGACGTATCGGTCGCGGCTCTTGTTCTGCTACCGCCTGCGATCACCTCTTCGTTTCCAGCATCTGCTCCCATCCTCATGGATTGCCCGGTTCTGGAATCCGTTGTACGCGCTCGCGCACGCGCAGGCGAAGACTGTAAGTTTGTCGCCATTTCCCCGAGAACCTCCTTTGACGACGATGCTGCTGAAGCATTCGTTGCAGCGGCAGGCAACTCGTCTCCTTGCACTTGTAATTCGGTTTGCCTTGAAGGGCTCGAGTCACCATGCTGTGGATCCTCTCCCTTTCCGAGTTCCGAGGAAGGCTCGGCTGCTAAGGTAGCCTTGGCCCGTGAACGCGGTGGTGGTACCCGCTTTTTCGCTTGCTTTCCAGCAGGCTTCCTGGGTGCTGCGGGGCGAGGTGGAGCGCGCTCCTGCTTAGGGTATTGCCTCAGAAGGTCTCGAATCAGATTGGAGGGGGCAGAATCAACGGACTCGCCTTCTGCGATCGTGAAAGCTCGCCTTTCGTCCGAATAGTCTTCCAAGAGCTCGAGGCAGGAATACGGAGGCTCGAGCTGCAGCTCCTCGGCATTACGGGCGGCACTTGCGTCGTCACCTCCCGCAGACAGAGCTTCGAGCCGATGAATAGAGTTGGTGCTGACGAGGTTCTGTAGAATGGGCTCGGCGGCCTTTTGTATCCTCGCGGCGGCGCGATGAAAGGGAGTATCGGGCTTGTTGTAAGTCATGGCATTACGCAGGACGAGGTGGACATCATCTGCGAATTCTTGCACCGTGGCGTAGATTTGCTCCTTGATGCGCACAGAGATTGTGGCCCAGTCCATCGGCCTCCGAATGACCTCGTAGTAGTCCGGGACGTCGCTCCGTGAAACGGGATTGGAGAAGAGCTCGTTCCTGTCTAAGCTGGTGATCGCGGTAAATGCCTCTTGTAAGGCTGTATGCATCGGGAAGAAGACGCCGTCTACTAGATTCTGCCTTATGAGATCTACCTGGCGGAGCTTCTCTCGTTCACGCTTGCGCACAAGCTCAGCTAACATGCGGAGTCTTTCCAAGTCCTCTCTGAGACAGAAGACGAACTGGAGCTTTCTGATGCGCTCGCTCTCGGTGAGTTCCTTGGCGGTTGACGTTGCGGTCCAGGGCTCGAGGTGGAGTCGTTTCAGCAGCGCTGCGCCTCGTCTTGCTTCGCGCTTAAGGCTCCAGAATCTTGCGATTTGGAGGATGAGTGGCTGGCGTTTTCGGATGGGTATTCTGGCCACGTACTCCAGTACGCGATCGATGACATAGGAAGGAACGAGGGGGGGACCGGCTTTGTATGACTTTTTGTATGCTCGCGCCGACTTGATCGTGGTCGGAGGACTGGCGGCAACGGCGGAGAGGACCCCATCGGCCCCCCTACGGATGGTGAACTTGCGAGACGCTGGTTTGATCGTGGGCAACACTGGCGTACTGCCACGGGTGCTCGTCTCGTCCACTTCGGCCGCGCTGGTCAAAGCTGTGCGATTGGGCTTGGCTTGCCGCAGACGCTTGGGCAAATGCTTGTGACAGAGAGCTTTGAGAGTGTCACCGACCTCATCCTCGTCGTCGCTATCGTGAGAATGGGCAGCACGTTGGCGCTCGGTCCTGAGGAGAAGGCCAGCCTTGCGGGCGCAGGTGACATGAAAAGCGGTCCCGCAAGACTTGTGGCAGCACTGAATGCATGCTCCAGGGCCCTTTTTGCAGAGGTAGCAGCGCAGAGCCCAACGAGACTTTGGAATCCGTTCCACGCTATCGATTGGCTCCATGTAAACGGGATTGCTGACGCCTGTCTCGGCGATCCACATAGCGCAAAGCAGATGTGCCCATTTACCTTGCGTCGTCTGTTTGAATGCGCCGCCTTCGTTGGGGCAGAGGACGCAGGATACAGCCCTGTCCGGCGATACAGTGCACTTGCGACAGAGCCATTGTCCTTCGGGGATGTATGGAATACCGTAGCAGTCTGTTTGATTTGACAAAGGGAATGTAGAAGGAGGCATGACATGCCGAGGTCAGTTTTGGGCGCTCAGAAATGTCAAAAGCACTGCGACGGCGACTGACCTTGGTGAACAGCTAGATTGCAGCCGTCGCAAAAGACGATGGCATTGGAGTTTTCGCATTCGGCATCGTCGCATATAGCGCACTCTGTGTCCTCGTTATTTGTCACTGGCTCGCCATCGGGGCCGACGACGGTGGGTTGTGGTTTGGGCGGCACGCGCTTCATCTGTCGGTGTCGAGTGGAGCCGGTAGAGAGACGCGCCAGTTAGCGGAGGGAGAGACAAGAATCCAAGGACAAGGTCACGAGACGGGGAGGCGACGCAGCCAAGATCACCCACTCACCAAGTCAAACCATTCCTTCTCCAAGCGGTCAACGATGATCTCAAATGCCTCATAAGACACTGGGTCTAGCTGATTCTTGCGACGATCCAGGTTCAGCGCATCCAGCCACTCCTTGTCTGCGAGAGTCGCCGCGAATGGGATGAATGCCGCAAGCGGTGTCAGCACTGTTTGAAAGAGGTGTCCAGACATCAAGAGATTGCAGCTACGAACCTTGCTCGTCCATGTCATATTCGACTTGCTTTTTGAGCTCCGCCTCAATGGGCTCAACATAGCGCATATAGTGTTCCGGCCGCGTGAAGGTGGATCCGTCATTGAAGCCATAGCTGACGTTCAAGTTGTCGCTGACGCCGGCGGGTAGGGAGAGGACCTTGACCTCTGCATCGGGGATTTGACGAAAGGAGACTCTAGGGAGGGATGATGCTAGAGGGAGGTTGGAGCCAATGGGCTGGGGCGCGGCCGCGGGAGCCATCGTCTGGGGAGCGTCTCAGCTGCGTGGCAGCTCCATGAGCGACGGCCCTCCTTCCTTGCTTCTCCGTGGGGGTTTGTGCTGCGCGAACGAACGTAATGAAGATGAGGCTTGGGAGCTCGGAAGTTCGGAAAGGGTTTGACTGATGATAGTTGAATCGGTAAGTGAGCCAGGCGGTAACTGGTTCCGTGGACCCTCCACGAGTCCGTCACCAACGCGTCTCGGGTCTCGCAAGTCGCTTCTGACGCGTAAAGAGCGGGCGGGCATAAGAGGGCGGAAAGGCGCGCGTTACAGGCAGTGAGAGCGAGTGGGGCGCTTAAGTGAGAGGAATGATTGATTGAACGAACGAAGACGACATTTTAATGCAAAAAGAGCTTTGGGTGTTTCCATTCGCATACGATACTCTCACTACGACAAGTCCATTTCGAGCACTTTTCCTTTTGCGACTTCTTTGATGGCTTGTACGTCCATTCCCTTGAGGCCATAACCGTAGCCGTCAGCGTCCCTTGGCATAACATCTCTGAGCAAACGCCAGCGCGTTGAACCAATGTCGCATGACAGCGGATCCTCTGCCCCTGACCCATTCGGTGCACCTTGGACTTCGTTCCCCCCTCCGCCTCCAAAGAAGCGGTCTCAGCTCTATTCGCATGGCCATCCAAACGACCGAAGGAGACCGCTAGACTATAGCTCTCCCTCCACGCAGCCACGTACGGACAGGCAGAAACACTTGCAGTATTTGCACAGTCTCTTGCACATACTCCTTCAACGCCATCCAACTATCTTGGCACAGAAGGAAAGGGAGAAGAATGCTACTCGTATCGGCAGAATCCTCAGGGTCTTGTGGAGTTGCAAAGAGTGGAGAGAAGGTGAGCTGTGGCACGAGGGACTCGCTTGGGCCGGCTTGGAGAGGGGCAATGGGCAGTCCTCGTGGGACGGTCGCCGCCGACGGTCAGAGTCACCTGATGCTGCTTCACCTACCACACTGGTGCACAAGCGACGGCGTCTAGACAGCGTGGACTCCGAGGGGGACGAATCGCGACCATCGGAGAGCGGCGACAAAAAGGCAACCTCGGCCTCGGATCACACCAGTCCAGAGTCGGATCAGGCTGGCGCCAAAACCACCTCCGTCTCCAACGACCCGCCTTCACCGGCACAGTCAGAGAATCGCCGGGCTTCCCGCTCGCGATCGGCGTCCTCGGCATCGTCAGCTTCTTCCTCCTCCGCTTCATCCTCGTCAAGTTCCCTTTTCTCATCTGCCGAATCCGACACCGAGACTGCAACCCCGGATCTTTCTCCTACAGCCGCAGCAGCTTCGTCAGAGCAGCGACTAAGCTTTCTTCGCCATGTCTCGGCCAAGAGAAGAGCCCTCCGTCCAGCGCTCCTACACGCCCGTCTCCTCGAGCTCCTGGCTTCTGTACCTGCACCTGCACAGAACAGCAGCGCATACGACCTCGCCGACGACCTCACGGAAGAAGAACGACAGACGATACAGACGCGCGCACGGATTCGCCAGTATCACTCCGCGCTAGAGGAGCTAGAGCTCACACTGCAATCGCCCGAATATCGAGACAGCAAGGAGTTGAACTACCTGGCCGGAATGCTGAGGGTCCTCTGCATATCGGCAGACTAGACGCGCCCGCGGATCAGACATATTCACAAACGCAGATAGGCATACGGTACACTGTTCGCAATGTGGGGTCGGGGTCTCCCTACGTGCTCGCAACAAGGAGGCAGACACGCCAAAGCGGGAACACGCAATCACACGCGGTTTGCCCAAGGACGTCGGTTGGGCACTTGCTTTGCCCAGTGATCAGCAAAATGCTGTGAGAGATCAGCCTGTGCTTCCTCCCTTTGGATCCGGATCCGATCATCCTCGTCGAGCAGCGCGAGCTGTTCCTGCGAGAGCTTCGGGCTATAAGTTTCCGCAAACGGCGGCGCGTCGATGTAGCAAACAGTCTCCGGTGCTTTCAGCCCGCTGAGCTTCGGTGCGGATTCTGGAAGCCTGCCGCGAACAAAGTAATCTGCAACGACCTCAGAAGCGCATTTGGATGGAAGTGAAGTCGTACAATGACCGATGCCGTCTGCAATCCTCAAAAGGCGTGAACCTCCGAACGAGTTTGCCATCTTGATAGCCCCCTCGAGTGGGCAAGACGGGTCAAGCTGAGTCGAGGCGAACAGGATCGGGAATGCTGGCGTGGAATTAAAATGGCCGAGCCAGCGATCAGGACTGCGGACGGGCCAGGGCCCACTCTGGCGGATCAGCACATCGCCGACGAGAGGTGACTGCCGGTCGAGGAATCCGAGGACCTCTTCTAGCCTCTCCACTGTCCAGACCTGGTCTGCAGCATCCTGCGCATAGTCGGCTGCCGAAATTGCCTCAGTCGCCGCTGAAGAGCGGTACTTGCGCAAAGATTTCGTCGGAGGGGCTTGGTACGGCTGGATGGCTCCATATGACTGTACGTATGCGGTCCAGTTACCCTCAGCGAGGCCGGCAGCTAGCGCTTCGGCGTAAGCGGGCCATCTCTTCGGTCCGTACAGATTCTCGAATAGGAACGCCTTGAATTGGCCGTGGACCAAAATTTGCGGGTGGCTGCTTTTGCTCGCAGGCAGTGGCTGCTGTCGCAGCTTCTCAACGAACTCGAGTGTCTTGGCGAGGAGCACGGTTGCTCCGCCATCCTCGGCCAAGCGCTGTTCCGCAGTCAACAGCTTGGTCAAGGCGCATTGATTGGGTCCAGCCTTTGCGCAGGATTGGACGAAGCCCTTGAGAACCTTGTCAACCGTATCGATCCAGTTCCCCCACAGCCGACTTTCAAATATATAGTCAGGGACGTCCATCACTCCATCCAGCCAAAGACGACCCACTTCCTGTGGGAACATGTCTGCAAAGAAGGAGCCGATGGTCGTGCCGTAGGAGAATCCTGCAAAATGAAGTGCCGCGTCGTTGACGGCTCGATACAAGAGTCGCAGGTCGCGGACGGTCGATGTTGTGCTAACGAAGCGTAGAGCATCCCCCGTCTTGTTCTGACAAGCTGCAAAGTTCAGTTCGTAGTTTGCAAGTTGTCGAGCAAGCGAGCCAGAAGAGGCGTGAGCACTGTCGGCACCCCAGTCAAAAATGTCCAGTGCGTAGTCGAGGGCCGGGTCCTCGAAGCAATTGGCTCGGGGCCAAGTCTTTTCGATTCCGCGCGGGTCCCAGCTCATGACATGGTAGCGTGACTCGAACAGCGCGTCGAAGCGCTCCGATTCGTACTTTCCCGTCTTTGGGTTGCGTATGCGCAGACGCGACACCCCTGCAGCGCCAGGCCCTCCAAAGTTGAGGAATATGGTACCCAGGACCCGGTCTCTTGGTGTCTTTCCCCCGCCTGCTTCGTACTTGACGGCTGCGATGCTGGCACGTCGGCTGTCAGAAGCGTTGGTGTAGTCGAGCGGCGCTGCCATGCGATAGCAGTGAAGGCCAGGTGGATCGTCGTATTCGAGCTCGTCCCAGCATTCAATCTCGATGAGCTTGCCCATGGGCACGGCGTTCCAATCGACTTCGTCTTCTGTCGGCAGCTTCTTTCCGAGTTTGGGCAGGAAGTTGAATGAAGCTGCATGGTGGCACCCGTGCTGCTGACCTCGGCTCGAGCCCAACAAGGCCGGAGGAATTTGCTTCGAGAGGGTCCACAGCATCAGGAGGCCAGCAACCAGAAGTGCCGCATATACCGCGCGTCTACGGGGTGCGGGCTTGTCACATCGCCCTGAGTCAAGGGCGAATGGGTGTTGTTCAGGTTTCATTGTGATGGTCACAGATGTGAGTCCGGGAGGGCGTTTGCAGGAAAGACAGAAGTCAAGCTAGAACGAGCCCATCAAGAGCCTTACTGTATCTGAGTGTTGGTCCAAAATCCTCACGCAATGGCGCACACTTCCGGGTGGCGTCTGCGGCGGAAGTCCGCGGAGCAGCGATAAGCGGGCGTTGGCGCCCAGTGAGACGGTTGAGCCTTCTTATCCCAGATGCACACAAAGTGCGGGCTTTGTCCTTCATTCAAGCACGTGTCGCGGCGGCCCGTAATTCTCGCTCCTCAATACGCACAGCACTCGTATTCCGATGACGGGGGCGTCGCGACTTCCTCTTCAAACAGTCCTGATGACGGGGACGTCGCGACTTTATCTTCAGATATTTGAATGCTCAGCATCAATTTGGCTCAGCGACGATTATCTCGCCGCGAGGTACAATGCATGCTCCGCCGGGGACAGAAGGATAACCGGCGGAGATCAGGCCATCATTTATCCTTCAACACGGCCCAGTTTGTCGGTCCACGAGCGCAGCCCGCGTTCTGAGCCTCAAAAGGCGGCACTGACAGCGCTCGCATCGCCGCACTCTTAACTCAATCCCTCCAACTGCTCCCTCGCTTATGTCGCCGTTGATGCATGCCCGATCTTTGTCACGCAGGACCGAAGCACCGCAACTCTGCGCTGATGACAATCAGCTGGTACGTCGGATTGTACCATATCGTAGGCTTTCCCACGCCCGCTGACAAACGATGAGGTCCCGACTGTGCAGCGTGCCGTCAGTCAGTGCCGAGATGTGGAGCTCACCTTTGCTTTCGAGTACGGGTAAGTCGGCTCTGCGCGCTACCCCAAAGGTTCAGCGGCCTGACTGCGGCGATGTCACTCACTTCTTCCTTCTATGCTGTCACCTCCCGCAGCATCCTCTTACTCGTACCCGCGGTGCTCAGTAGCGTAGTCTGCATCTGGACCTTACTGCCATATCTGCGCAAACCTCGAGCCCAAGACGCATACAGCCAGAGATTTTCTTGGGAGAGACTTGCGAAACCACTGAGCATCGGCGGATTCGTGCAGATTCTTCTCTCGGGACTGTCTGCTGCCGTCTCTACAGCCTCCTTGACTACAGCTCCCCGAACATACTCGCACATCGACCTTACATCATGGCCATTGACTGCAGTGCTAAGTGCCCGCGTATTCCTCTTGTGGACGCTGGTGAGTGCAGAAAGGAGGATCTTGGCCGAGGTTCGAAGCTAAAAACTGACATACCGGGGTTCTCCCGCTTGACGATCATCGATCCCAGATCCTCCTGGTTCCAACCATTGCGGTCCTCCATCAAGGCTCGAGTCCGGCAAGCAGCGTACCCAGAACCCGCCTTCAAGCAATCACCTTTTGTTTGTTCGCAGCCCACGTTATCATACTTCGCAGTGCCTTCTCGGCTGGCCTCGCTAGGGCATATCCTGCCGACACAACCTTGACCATTGTGTTGGCGGTCTTGCTGGGCTCGCTCTTGGTCTGCGAGGCTGTTGGTCCTATCGTCTTCTCGCAGAAGGCAGGGGCGGTGAGTATTGTCGCCTCTAGCCTGGCGCATCCGTTGCACAAGCAGTGGTCTGACGTCCTGACTTGCCTTTCATCTACCTTTACCTTGCCGTACAGCCAACGGCAAATCTGGAACAACGCTTTGGGATCCTCGGACGAGCCACCATGATATGGATCCTTCCACTACTGCGCAAGGGCCTCGTCCGGCCCTTGACAAAAGACGACCTACACACACTGGAGTCGAAGTTCTCAGCCGAACAGGCCGGAGGCAAGCTCATGGCTACGCTTCAAGAAATGAAAGCCCGTCGTTGCCCGGAAAGCTGGATGCCTGGCGGTAGACTCATGAAGGCACTCCTGCGCACTTTTCCGCGTGTGTATGCTGGTCCAATTGTGCCAAGGATCATCATGCTCATCTGCACACTTTCGCAGCCCATGGCCATCTCGTCGTTGATCTCCGCTGTAACCAAAGGAGACTCTTCGGGCCAAACGGACGCACAGAGACATTCAGCGGAAGCGTGGACGTTGGTCGGCGGGATTGCGCTCATCTGGCTAGGCAATGCTTTTGCGAGTGTCACTTGCACGTATCATACCAACAATTGCGACCTGGTCTTCAAGAGCGCGGTAATCAGCACTCTCTTCAAAACGATGGCGACCACTTATACTCCGCTGGAAACAAGTCGCAAGTCGCCCGGCTATCGAGGCAAAGAAGATGCACCGCAAGGTCAGGAGGTATCGCTAAAGTCTGACCAAAAGCGCAACAAGGTTTCTCGAGTCAAGCAGACTTTCCAGAAACGAAAGGTCAAGTCAACCAGCGAATCAGGCCGCAGCAAGGACGCGGACGGCGCCCACGATGTCGACTTCCTCACGAGGATGACCGTCGACGTGAATCTCATCTCGGAAACGTACTTCGTCTTCTTGATCCATGAATTGTGGGCCTCCGTACCCACTGTGATCATCGGGACTCAGATGCTCGTGCATCGCCTCGGGCCTGCGGGCTTCGTCTGCTTAGCCGTCCTATTCGCCTTCTGCTTGGCGACCTTTACCTACGCCAGCCAACTTCGCCTCAAGCGTAAAGAGTGGCTGGAGCGCACCTCTGACCGCGTGGAATTCCTGGTAAGTTTTGTTGGTTCGCTGCTTGCAGATGAAACTGGGTACCGTCTGATCTCAACCGGTACTCCTTTCTCCCGCCCCAAGGCCTCCCTGGTTGGCAAATTGAAAGCCGTCTTCGCGTCGTCGTGCCAGCCGTACTTTGCAGAAAAGGCACACCTGCTGCGCGAAGAGGAGATCAAGACCATGAAAGCCTACTACCTCCCCGTGTCCCTCACAGTCGGCCTCATGGCAGCCGCTCCCTCTGCAGGACTGCTGGTCATGTTCACCATGGCCCGACTGCTAGAGACAAGCTCTGGCGTCCGTAAATTGGACCCAGCCACCATCTTCTCCTCCGTGGCACTCTTGAACATGATGAATATGCCGGTCTTGGTCCTGAGTCAGATGTTGGGCAACCTCTTCGCCGCTTTGGCGGCTATGCAGCGCCTAGAGAACACTCTTTTCGCTGATGACATCGTCGAGCAGCAAGTAGCGCCGGATCAAGAGGGAAAGCAGCATCCTCTAGAGGGCCAATTCCGAGACGAAGCGAAGCGGCTAGGTGCACTCATACACGCCCGACTTCAGCAGGCCAAATCCTTCTCTGGCACCCAAGTTCTTCATCTCGTTGGTCCGAGCTCTAGCGGCAAGACGATGCTGATCAACTACCTACTGCGCCACTTTCTAGAGGACAGCGACTTGGCAGTCGGTTTCGCTCCCCAAGGACGAGCTGCCTTGTTCGAAGACCTTTCGATGAGGGCGAACATCAAGATATGGGACCGCTCTGCCTCTGAGTCCTCCGAGAAGGAAGACACGGAGACGATTGTGCCCGCCGAGCCTGAAGGGCTGCAGCAGTGCTCACTGGACGACGCACTCCGCTTCTGCTGCCTGCAGCCTGATGTGGCAGCGTTGGAGCACGGCCTTTCAACGCACGCCGCAGACCTCAGCGGAGGTCAACGGCAGAGGGTTGCGCTGGCCAGGACTGTGTACTCGCGCGCGCCTGTCATGATCCTAGACAACAGTCTCTCGGCTCTGGATGCGATTACACAGGACAGCATCGAGCGGAACCTCTTCGGCCTCTCAGAGCCTAGAGGCTGGAGAGTCCTAAGGGGAAGAGTCGTACTTTGGGCTTCTTCCGAAGAAAGCCCTTACGACCGATCAGACTCCGTCCTGCGCATCAGCTTAAAGGAGGGGCAGCTCAAAGTCGAGCAAGGGGGCCAAGGCCGTCCAGGATCTAGCGGAGGCTCGGCGGGTACTGCGGAAACGCAGCTGCAGAAGACAGATGCAGGATTCGAGGTTGAGGCTCAGCCAGCCGACGTTTCCTCCTCCTTGTCGCTTGCATCCAAAAGCACGACGCCCTCCAAGGAGGAAGAGCACGCCAGTCACCTAGGCTTCAAGCCCTACCTGTTTTGGTTCTCCAACTCACCACTCCAGTGGTTGCTGATACTCGCCACGTTCTCATGGGGAGACTGGGCAAGCGGCATCTTCCAACAATACGTCCTGCAGGCTTGGTCGGATCGAAGCCTCACGGCAGGTGCCATCCTCCCCAACCCCGGTCTCTGGCTCTCTCTACTCGCGGCGGTGAGCGCCATCGCAGTCGCCGCTGGCACCATTTTCTTCTACGGCTGGTACACCATCGTCGCGACTAGAACGAGCCTTAACGTCAAGCGCAAAGCTGTGACGGCGCTCCTCGCTACGAGCCCGTATAATTCGCTCCTACCAGCTCAACTGAAAGCACGCTTCACGCAAGACATGTCAGTCATAGACAATGATTTTCCAGGCAACTGCCTGATGCTTCTCGAATTTTTACGCCTCCTCGTCACGATGATTACAATGATCATCGCCGTGCCATTCATGGCCTCCTGTATTCCAATTGTCGTCGCCGAATTCTGGATCGTCCAGCGAGGTTTCCTGCCCGCATCTCGACAAATACGGAGCATGGAGCTAGAAGCGAAGTCGTCCCTCGTTGCCATCTTTGAGCAAGTCTCCACCTGCCGTCCCATCCTGCAATCGCTTCGCCAGATCGACACCTGCGTCACCCGCTGCAACGACATAATCAACCAAACGCAGAGACCCTTCTGCTCGCGCTTGGCCACACAGCGTGTCCTCCGAGCGGCCTTTCTCGTACTGGTATGGCTCATCGTGCTCATCATGTCGGTCCTGACCGTGGCGCTGAGCAGCAAGGTCAATCCCACGCTTCTCGGAGTTGCACTGGGCAACGTGAGTGGCTTGTACTGGTCTCTCAATTCTGCGCTGATGGGGCTAGTGCAGGTCGAGAATGAGGCGGTGGCCGTGGATAGGATCCGCAGGATCTCGGTGCTGGAGCCTGAAGAGACACCGGATGGCCCGTCGATGGAAGAGAAGCGAGAGGACCTTGCCTCTCTGGTTCCTGAAGAGGGAGCTACAGTCCTCGAGGGCCACAACCTGACACTGCGGTACAGGTGAGTCCGCGTGGCGCCATGAAAAATGCGACACGCGCTGACGAATATCATTGCCCACTTTTCTGCCGTCGCAGCCGGGATGCGCCAAAAGTTCTCAAAGAACTGAACATCCGCTTCACAAAGGGCGCGCGATTTGGCATCTGCGGGCGCAGCGGCTCGGGGAAGAGTTCCCTCCTCGCCGCCATCCTGCGTGGCGTCTCAGGCGACTTCATCGGCGGGGACATGGCGCTCAAGGGCCATGACCGCACGCAGGTCAACCTCCGGCCGTGGCGCAAGTGTTTCTCATACGTCACGCAAGACCCGCTTGTATGGGAAGCGACTGTGCGCGACCTGCTGCTCGTGCGGGACTTCGGACCTGGGGTCAAGACATCGCCAGAGGACGACAGGCTGTGGCAGATTTTGGACAGCGTCAAGCTGGGGGAGACATTCCGTAAACGGGCGGAAGGGCTGTGTACCGTCGTCGTCCCTCCGGGCCAGTCCTCCTCGAACAAAGACGCAATGGTCCTGACCGTCTCCCAGACGCACCTACTGGCGTTTGCTCGTACGCTGCTCGAAGCAGACCGACACTTCCTCCTCATAGACGAGCTGTCGTCCAATCTCGATGATGAGGCAGAGCAGTTGACGGTCAATGTTATCCTGCGTAGCCCTCTCTTGAAGGAAAGGACTGTCATAGCAGTATCGCACCGCATCGGCTTCATCATCGACTTTGACTACATCATCCTCATGGACGACGGCAGGATCTTGGAAGAGGGCAGGCCAGACGAGCTGCTGGCCAACCCGTCGTCGCGCTTCAAGATGCTGTGTAATCTGCAAGGCGGTGCGTTTCGCCTGCGCCGGCCAAACACAATGCTTGAAAGACCAAGGTGAAGACACCAAGATGGAGCAAAGCCAGGAACCGGCGAATAGATTCGACCGTGATTAGTCTGCTCCCATTTTGGTCGTCCTCAGACCCGCGAATGTGGTCCGTCTCTTCTTGATCGCTAATCGGGCTCGCTGTATGCGTTGTATGTTCGGTGTGATATTGTTATATACAAATCTGTCCCGCCAGTCGCCTGCCCAGCCGTGTCCCGCCTTGTATGCGCCTGTGAATGCCGCCCATGACTCCGTTGTCAAGCTGTATAGTGTCGAAGGGGCTCCTTGGTATCTTGAGTGTAATGAAAAGTGAAACAATCCGCCCTGTATCTTGGCGTGGTCAGAGTCCGCGCAAACGACAGCCACTTCACCCAAAGGCAGGCGTGGTAGAGTAGTTGACGATGAGATGTCCATCTGTGCCAAAGCACTGTCGTGGGTTGTGATGCGGAAAGAGGCGCGAATTTCTTTGAGTATCTAGGACTTGCCATGAAGCCCCCCCACCGGACGCACGGAAGGCATACATACCCTGAATAGGTTGCCGACTGTATCCTCGGGGGATGGACAAAAGGAGTTGTTGATGTACAGAAACTGCTCGGAGGATGGGAATGTGGCTGAAGGGTGAGCGGACGACAAAGCTGAGCCATTGGCAATCACGCGCCCCGCCCTCGCAACTCACCAGACTTCCTGCCCCTGCCCCTGCGCCGGCGTTGCCCAATTCCTTTTTCAGAAAGAGTACGACAGCTTGAAACTTATTGAAGGCGGTAATACGGAATCCATTCTTGCTCATGATTGGAGCGCCGCCAATGGCCTTGAAGCGAACGAGGATCTTGGTGTTGTCCCTGGCCGAGTACTGGCTCAGGGCGGCAATGGACTTGGCTGGGAAGGTGACGGGCGGGGGCGCCATGGTCGAGGGAGTGACAGCTGCCTGTGACGTAGGCGGAGACATTGCCCCGGAGGCCGATGATGGATCAGCCATGACGTCGACTTGTACGTGCTGTTTGTGCGTTTCAGGGCGTTGGCGAGGTGCTGGCAGCGGGAGCCGCCCTCAGGCCGGCTGAGGAGCAGTGATCGGAGAAGTGGGGTGATGTTTCCGAGGAAGAGTCGCAGCGCAGTCACAAAGGGCTGCGTGTCTCTTTTCTTTGAAAGGAGTCTGATGGTGTCTGATGTGCGCCAGTCGAGAAAGAGGAGGAAACAAGAGAGTAACAATGGGCGAGCTCCACAATCGGCGGTGGTCGGTGCGGGCAGCGACGCGCGGGCCACCACGCAAAAAGCGCACGAGAAGTGCGAGGCAGGTTCAGCTGCCATTCATTCTTGTAGGCTTGGAAGAAGTCGAAAACAGCGACTGTCGTGTGTGTGTGATACTGCATTGCGACTTGGATACCCCACCATCGATCCATCGCAACCAGACGACGTCAGCTTTCCTCGACTGCCCCCCGTGCCGCTACCATGAACGACAAGGAGGCCACGGAGCGCATCGCTGCTTTTACTCAACTTGGTGAGTGCGCCGAGTCGTATGGGCGCAAGCAGCGAGGCCGCCGAAGCTACGACTGACGGCTCACATTCAAGACCAAACGCTCCTGATGAAAACCCACAGACAAAGAGACTGTGTCGAGTCAGATCTTGCCATATGTCAAGACTTTGCCCGATGCACGATCCCTCAGGGGTCACCTCATCGTGAGTGGCGGCCACCAGCGCACAGTGCTCTGTGACACCTTTCAAACCCTTGACGTATCGCCTGCCTCCCCATCTCCACGCTCATGGTCACCAAATAAAGGACCTCATCGGCCCGGGAAAATCTCAAAACAGCTTCATGGACACCTTTGTAGCCAGTCGATTCCCTCCATCTGCTCCACCGGCACTACCTAGTGGCCCGGCCAAGCCCACTGCATCTGCCTCGGCGCCATCAAGGGCTGCACCCAAGCCTGGTTCGTCGAGGCGAGGCGCAGCTCCAGCATCTGCATCTGCATCGGCAGTGACTTCGTCCAACAGTCAGTTGTCGTCGAAGAAGCAAGCAGTCGATCTGTCCAAGGCTTTTGGGAATAGTGGCGCAGTGTACGTCAAGGGCCGGGACCAAGACCCGTCGGACTTCTTCAGAAGCAAGAGTGGGGCAGGTACCAAGCAGTCGAATGCGCCGCCAACCTCTACAGCGGTCAATGCGCCGACACCCTCTACAACTGCCTCTTTGGGTACTGCGGCAAGTTTGACGAGCGCTGGAGTGTCCGCGTCGTCTCCGAGTCCCGCTCCGGCCACCGGCACTCCAAGTCAGGCGTCTTCGGGTTTTGTTCTGGCGCCCACAGATGACATGAAGGCTCTGGATGCGGAGATCGCCGAGCTCACTGCTGAAGGCGGGCCCTCGACAGGCGCAAAGGAGAGCAGAATGAGACCCAGAACGTGTTATTGCCAAGGTGCGTCTTTGGTCCAAGCAATGGATTTCGCGGGAGTGGCAGCTGAACACGCCTCGTCTCTTCCCAACCCACTCTGCAGGCCGTGTCCACCCACTCTTCAAACAGCGACCCATGTGTATCCACTGTGGGCTGCTCCTCTGCTCCTTGAACCTCCCAACGCCGCTCCAACCCGACGCACCCTGCCCTTCCTGCGCCAAGATCCTGCTCACCCAGACGGAACGATCTGCTCTCCTGTCCTCTCTCCTATCGCGGAGAGAAGAGGCCGAAAGGCAAGCCCTCATCCGGGCGGAGCGTGTCCGCGCAGCGAGAGAAGAGCAACGGCGTCAAGCTGGCTCTTCATGCGATGCCGCAGAGTCACTGTTTCCCGAATTGAGCGGAGGGGACGCTGCAGCGAGGCAAAAGGCGCTCGAGGTCGACTACGCTCTTGGGCGGAAACAGCGCGGTGCAGAGGTAGATGCTAGCGGATTGCGGACGGTGCCGGCAAGGACAGGCGCTAGGGTCTTGACCATTGGGAAGAAGGGAAAAGTGACCGTGGGAAGCACGACGAAGAAGAAGGCCAAGAAGGCCGTTAGCACGGAGCCGCCCAAGGACAAGGGCAAGGAGGCAAAGGCAGAGAGCGGCGTGGGAAGCGCTGACCCCACGGAAGCCAGGCTCGATGACCACGTAGGCGATGACGCCGACGCCGACGCTGAGGCAGCGGCAGAGGAGGAAGCAGCCGCGCAGGAGGAAGATCGTCGCCTGGGCATCGTACCAAACCCAGAGGAGGAAGCGCACGCACAGGCTGGAGTCCCGCATGCAGGCAGATCGTGGTCCAATCCCTACCTCTTCCTAGGATACGGCTCGTCAGCCACCGAGGACGCAGAGGGAGTACCCGGCTTTGACTATATCCCAGCGGAGGTTCGCGCTGGATTCGAAGCAGATGTTGGGGCCGAAGTCTCGGCGCAAGCATAGAGTCGAGCTATCCTCCATGTAGAGTTTCTGAATGGCATCTCAATTCAGAGCATACACGCAACATGCAGGCTGATCCGGTGAACACTGACTGTCTACGTTGATTCGATTGAGCATGCATGCATCCCTGATTTGACGACTCATGCTGGTTGCTACGCTTTCTCTGTCCGCTACTGTCCGGGCTCCCCAGAGCGATCTCCGTACATGCGCCGTCTCCCTCTTCCTCGCCGAAATGCGCTTAGGCTTTGGCCTTGGTGAGCGATGAGATGAAGTCCTGCGGGGAGGTCGTCGTTGGAGTGATATGGGGCGAGGGAAGTCAGTACGTGGACCTGCGAGGCGTTGATCCACTGCCTCCCAACTCTTTCCTCTCGGCAGCGGATAGCCGCAAAGCAGCTCGCCTATACACAGCCCACTGCTCTGCCTGCTGTGACTCACCTTCTCGGCGCCCTCTACAGCCTCTCTGAACTTCTTGACCTCAGCCCAGCAGTCGAGGGTCCTCCCACTGTCCAGCTTCTCCTTGTAACACTTGACAACGCCCTCACGCGCCTCCTTGACTCCCGGCGCAGCCTCGACCTGCTTCCTCCTCTCATCATGTCCCGAGATCTTGGCGCGGACCTCGTCCAACTCCTTTTGCAACGCGACGCTCGACCTGCCCCCGGCTTTGCCGTCCTTCTGAGAAGACCACTTGCTCTCGATTTCGAGGTTCTCCTTCTCGATGGCGGCCTGGATCTGTGCGCGTACGTCGGATTCTTGCTTCCGCAGCCGCGAGAGCTCAGAGGAGATGGCTGAGCGGATGGACGAGTCGAGGTGGGCTTGCCGGGAAGAGGGGACCTGATCCGAGGAAGTGGAGGCGGACGGGGAGGAGGATGTCGAGCTTTGGACGCCGTCTTTGAGCTCTTTGGCCTCTTCTTCGATCTTGTTGAGGAGGGAGCGGCTCAGCTGTTAGAGGGCGAGGGCGAGGGCGAGGGCGAGAATGAGGTAAGGGCATGCGTCAGGGCATAATGGTCAGCACCTGCACTTGTTTGAAGACGTGTCCTCTCATGACTCCCGCATCGCCATGGTCACTCCAGCAAGCCCATCACTTCTGGGAAGCACGTCCCGCCACTCACCGAAAGGTTCTCCTCCTTTTGCTTCTCCGCCTGAACCGGCGCGCTAGCCGCAGGTTTCTCTGGCTTGGATGTTTGGGCGCCCATGTCGACGTGTGTGTGCGTGCGTATGAGCGTATATGCGTGGCCTCGCGTTCTCTCTTTGTGGCGAGGTATAGGGCGTAGCTGGGGCGGGTCAAGTCTGGCGAGGAGGTAGAGATGGCGAGTCAGGAGACAAATAGGGGAAGGCGGTAAGACTCGCGCAAGTGAAGTTTGAGCCGGTGACGTCGTGAGCTCGATGGACTCCGCTTGCTTGTCGTGGCCGGCAATCCTTCTGACGCTCCCCCTCCTCTCGGTCGGGGACGGGACGTGGGAAGCGTGAGCTCGTCTCTTCGGAGCCGAACACGCGACGTGCCGGCTGGGCCTGCCCTGCTCTTTCCTTATCCTTACCCTTTCCGCCCTGTTGCACTTCTTCGGAGTGCAACGTTCACAGATCGTTCAGTCAAGCTACAATAGTCGTTAATCGCTGTGGCGGGGTCAGGGAATTGATGTGACACATCGGCCCTGGCAAGGGAGGCTTGATATCAGCTTCATGAGCAAACAGAGGCCAGCGCGTGACTGGATATTGAACTCTGCCATCCCTCTTCAAGACGAGGCGCTGACCTGCCTATGGTACATAAACCGGTAGCTTCGTAGAATGACCCCGAATGCTTTCCCGCCGATTAGCGTTTCGAACAAGAGATTATCAGCTCTGAAAAGAGAGACACATCATTCTCGGAGCCGAGATACGACTTGAGAGCGGAGAGCACAAGCTTGCTGCTAGAGTCAGACATGGATTTGGAAGGAAAATACGATACTTGTATTGTAATGTGGTCTGTCCGGAAGGACTCTGCGAGGCACGATTATTATCGCAGCATGGACCTTCTCTCCGGCTGCCGCCAGGATCTCATCTCACTTGACCCTGAATCCCGCCCCAGGCCAGCTCTAATTGGGCGTCGAAGGGGCTCGCGTCGCGTCACGTGTGTGTGTTGAGCACTCGCACTCGCACTCAGGGTGACACACGCACTGGCACTGACACTGGCACTGGCACTGCCGCCGCCCCGTCGGCCCTTTCCCCCGACCGCACGCCCGCACGCCCGCACGCCCGGCCCGCAAGCCTGCTCCCGCCTCACTGCCTCCGCCCGCCAGCTGCTGCCCCTCGGGATCTCTTGGTCAACCAACTCTGTTTCGTGGTACGCAAGCACGCATACAATACCCGCATAGGCACGCCACGACATCGTCACTGGCTTGGCTGTGTTCACTCTCTCCCACAACCTGCGTCGACTGCCACTCGTTTGGGACAGCCAGGCGCATCACCCCCACCCACGCTCCAATCATGGACCCATTCGCAAGCACAGACTCGCTGGGGATGCAGCCCTTTAACAACAATAGTCGCCCCAACAACAACAACAGCAACAACAACAACGTACAATACTCCCAGACCTCTAATACCGCCGGTCCCTCGCACATTCTCGTCGACGCCGACGATGCAGACCTTCTTGGGGACGACGATGACGCCTTTGGCAATGTCGGTGGCTCACAATATGCCTCGTCTCGGTACACGCAGCGCAGATCCACCTCCAAGTCTGGCTATCCTCCCTCTTTCACCTCTTCCTATCACCCAGATGATGCCCAGATGATGGGCATGTCAGCGCCGCGAGTACCTTACTCTGATGCTGGCGGGCCGTCGTATTCACAAGAGAGCGGCCTGCCCCTCTCCAAAAACGCGGCCGCGCCCGCCGGCTCTTCACATCCGAACGGTCCATTTGCCGACGTCTACGCCGTCCGCTCGCATGCCTCTGGCAACTTCAAGAGCATAGAGGCAGACGACGATCCTGATATGCCCCACCAAGACTCGATGCCGTACGCATACACATCTACATCTTCTGCACAGCGGAGACCAGGCGCACAACCAATGGGGGGTGCCGCCGGCAAAGCCAGATTACCACCTTCGGATGGCATGTTTGACGGCGTCAAGAGATCCTATCGAACACTCAAGGACGACTGGTCCAACATGACAAAGAGCAAGGCGGCTCGCAATAAGCAGCCCGAGGGGGAACGAGTCGTCCGGCTCAATGATCCCCTTACCAATGACAGAGAGGGCAACTTCCGTGACAATTACATTTCCACGAGCAAATTCAACGTCATCACATTTATACCAAAGTTCCTCGTTGGTAAGTTGGCGCCTGCAGCGCCCCATTTTGAAGCCCTAGTCATTGACCCCGCATTCTGCTCCTACCACGCGCCCCACAACCAGAACAATTCTCGAAATACGCCAACGTCTTCTTCTTGTTCACCGCCTGCATCCAGCAGATTCCCAACGTCTCGCCGACGAATCGTTGGACGACCATTGTGCCCTTGGGTGTGGTACTGTTGGCCAGTGCCTTCAAGGAAATCAAGGAAGATATCAAGCGGCATCAGTCTGATGGAGAGCTGAATGCTCGCGTCGCTCAGGTCCTCAATCCTGGCACAGGCCAATTCGAGCCGAGGCGCTGGCGGCATATCCGCGTTGGCGACATTGTACGAGTCGAGTCCAACGACTTCTTCCCGGCAGACCTCGTCCTACTCAGCAGCTCTGAGCCAGAGGGCCTCTGCTACGTCGAGACGGCAAATCTCGACGGAGAGACGAATCTCAAGATCAAGCAGGCCAGTCCTGAAACGGCCCGCGTCACCAGCCCGCAAGCAGCTGCTGGCCTTCGTGGGCAGCTCAACTCAGAGCATCCGAACAATAGCCTGTATACCTTTGACGCTACGTTGAATGTGCAGCAAAGCTCGACACCAGGCTTCAGTGGGATGCCCATGAAGAAGGTCCCGCTGAGTCCCGACCAGCTGCTTCTTCGAGGTGCTCAGCTTCGCAACACGCCATGGTGCTACGGCCTCGTCGTCTTCACCGGTCACGAGACCAAGCTCATGAGGAACGCCACTGCAGCACCCATCAAGCGGACAGCGGTAGAGAAGATGGTCAACGTGCAGATCCTGCTCCTCTTTGTGCTGCTCATGGCCCTGTCCGTGGCCTCTTCGATTGGCAGCATCGTGCGGAATACCGCCTATGCTTCCGAGATGCAATATCTCCTCTTGGAAGACGACAGCAAGAGCAAGGCGCGCGTCTTTGTCGAAGACATCCTGACGTTCATCATCGCATATAACAACTTGATCCCAATCTCCCTCATTGTCACCATCGAGGTCATCAAGTACCAGCAAGCAGTCCTGATCAACTCTGACCTGGACATGTACTATGCGCCTACCGACACTCCGGCGCTCTGCCGTACATCAAGTCTGGTAGAAGAGCTCGGGCAAATCGAGTACATCTTCTCCGACAAGACGGGTACCCTCACGCGAAACGAAATGGAGTTCAAGCAGGCGTCCATTGGCGGAGTTTCCTTCACAGACGTCATCGACGAGTCCAAGCAGGGCACCGGCGAAATCGGGCCCGATGGTCGTGAGGTTGGCGGGCAGCGGACATGGCACGAGCTCAGGGCAATGATGGAGGGCACCGTCCCAGACGATGGCAGCAGTGGTATCATCGACGAGTTCCTGACACTGCTCGCCGTCTGCCACACCGTCATTCCAGAGCGGCATGGGGACAAGATCAAGTTCCAGGCCTCGAGCCCAGATGAGGCAGCCCTCGTTGCTGGTGCTGAGTCCATGGGCTACCAGTTCACCACAAGAAAACCCCGTTCCGTCTTCATCAACGTCCGCGGCGTCGAGGAAGAGTACGAGATCCTTCAAGTCTGCGAGTTCAACTCGACGCGAAAGCGAATGTCGACGGTCGTGCGCTGCCCAGACGGCAAGATCAAGCTGTACTGCAAGGGCGCTGACACTGTCATTATGGCTCGCTTGAGCGAGAATCAGCCGTATACAGAGCAGACTCTGGTTCACCTCGAGGACTACGCGACCGAGGGTTTGCGGACGTTGTGCATTGCGTCACGGGAAGTCCCCGAGCAGGAATACCGGCAATGGTCCAAGGTCTACGAGTCTGCCGCTGCCCAGATCACGGGTCGCAGCGAAGCGCTTGACAAGGCCGCCGAGATCATCGAGCAGAACCTGTTCCTCTTGGGCGCGACCGCAATCGAGGACAAGCTGCAAGATGGCGTTCCGGAGACGATTCACACTCTCCAGAATGCAGGCATCAAAGTCTGGGTGCTGACGGGCGACCGACAAGAGACGGCCATCAACATTGGTCTTTCGTGTCGATTGATCTCCGAGTCGATGAATCTGGTCATTGTCAACGAGGAGACGATGCACGACACTGCCGAGTACCTCAACAAGAAGCTGGCTGCCATCAAGAATCAACGGACAGCCGGAGAGATTGAGGAGCTTGCCTTGATCATTGACGGAAAGAGCTTAACATTTGCTCTGGAAAAGGAACTGAGCAAGAACTTCCTGGAGCTCGCCATGATGTGCAAAGCAGTCATTTGCTGTCGAGTCAGTCCGCTGCAAAAAGCGCTCGTTGTCAAGCTCGTCAAGAAAAATCTCAAGTCGATTCTGCTCGCCATCGGTGACGGCGCCAACGACGTAAGCATGATTCAAGCCGCCCACGTCGGCGTCGGTATCAGCGGCGTCGAAGGTCTGCAAGCAGCCAGGAGTGCTGATGTTGCCATTTCGCAGTTCCGCTTCCTGCGCAAGCTCCTGCTGGTACACGGCTCCTGGAGCTATACGCGTCTCAGCAAGATGATCCTCTACTCCTTCTACAAGAACATTACGCTGTACATGACGCTCTTCTGGTTCTCCTTCCAAAGCAGCTTCTCCGGCGAGGTGCCTTTTGAGTCCTGGACGCTGTCATTTTACAACGTCATCTTCACGGTGCTGCCCCCGCTAGTCATTGGCATCTTTGACCAGTACCTCAGCGCGCGAATGCTCGACCGGTATCCCCAGCTGTACGGCAAAGTCTTTTTCAACAGGCGCAAGTTCTGGGGCTGGACGGCCAATGCCTTCTACCACTCCCTGATCAGCTACCTCTTTGTGACGGTAGCCTTTTGGGACAGTCTCGAGAGCAGCGATGGCTATGTTCCAAACATTTGGGTCTGGGGTACAGCGCTCTTTACCGCCGTGCTTGCTACGGTCCTGGGCAAGGCTGCCTTGGTCTCGGATCTCTGGACCAAGTACACATTCGCCGCCATCCCCGGATCCCTCGCCTTTACTCTGGCATTCTTGGCAGTGTACATGATCGTCGCACCAGCCATTGGCTTCTCGATGGAGTACGAACAGATCCTCGGCGCAGTATTCGGCAGCCCTCTCTTCTGGTTCAGCGTGCTCCTCGTACCCGCTGCGTGCCTCGTGCGGGACTACACCTGGAAGTTCTGGCAGCGCACATGGCGGCCCGAGAGCCGCCACATTGCGGCAGAGATTCAGAAGTACAACCTGGTGGATCACCGCCCGCGGATGAGCGAGTTCCAAAAGGCCATCAAGAAGGTACGGGCTGTGCAGCGCATCAGGCGGACGAGGGGATACGCCTTTTCCGGTGGAGAGCAAGGAGAAGAAGGAAGGCTCATTCGCTTGTACGACACGACGAAGCCAAAGCCAGAGGGTCTGTAGGCGCCCCATCTCCATCAAGGCAGGGGCAGAGCAGGTCTCGAGGTCCCCCTTTGTTCGCCCGGATCCTTTCTTCTTGCACCACACCGCACCACACCACATCACACCGCACCACATGCACCACCACCACCACCACCACAACCCTTGTATATGGTCTGTAACCTCTTTGCCCCCACCTCATGACCGCGCTCGATCGCATATCCTCTGCTTTTCTGCTTCCCTTTAGCCTTAATCAATGTCGTGTCTCATGCATGATGGGTGTGCGTGTGCGTTTGCCATCGGGGGCCAGCATCGAGGGGCTTTCAGGAGCGCTCTGAGCTGGGACTCACAAGCTCCTGCTGCTGAGAGTTGAAATGGTATTGATACATATGGTCAGGGAAGTCCGCATCTGTGCCGCGTCGATGGACGCAGGCCGTCGGATGAGGAAATGGAAAGGACGGGTCCAGCGGCCGCTGTGGGCTGTCTTATCTACAAATGATACAGAGTGTCCGTACTGGCGCGACTTGAAGGGGGGTTGGGGAGAATTAGAATGTGCGTCCGCTCATTCCAGCTCTGCAGGCTCGGACATCTTGACTGCCTCGACGACTGCGTATGCGGGTGCGGGGTTACGGGGAGGCATGGTCAGAGGCGGGCACAGGGGAAAGGATAGTGAGGATCCTGTCTGCGAGGACTCACAGGCCTTGTAGTCGAACTTTTTGCCTGCCCTGTCCATGAATGGCCCAGAGAGGAGACGGTCAATCTGTAGGCGAGGCAGGGGCGGGAAGGGACCTGCGTCAGTCCAGCGGCCGAGCAGCGTAAACACACGACCCTCGTCTCTACCTTGCCACTGGTTTGATTGAATTTTTGATCGCATCGACACGCACCTCCTCATCAGTCATACGGTCGCCAACCTCGGATAGCCAGTAGCGCATCTCGGCAGCATCGATGACGCCATCGTCCTTTTCGTCGAAGCATTCAAAGGCGTCGAGTAGTGTTGGTGCTTCGTCCATCTGTGCGGCGAGCACGACGTCGAGGTTGTTGTTGTGTCAGATGTACAGGGTCATTGCAGGCACGAAGGACAGCACGCGTGCATGCGGACTCACCTCGGACAAGTGTTCCCCAAACATTGTCAAGAATTGCGTAAAGTTGATTGCCTGGTCCGCCTGCGTAGCTCCACCCGTCATGATTACACTCTCAAAGTATCCCTCGATGATCTCATCGTCGGCGGGCTGTCCCAGATTCTCAAGCATGACTTTGAGGTCTTTCCGCTTGATGAGGCCATCCGAGTCTTGGTCGATCATGGAAAAGGCCTCCTTGAAGCCCTGGATTTGTTTTGCTGAAAAGGTGTTGTACACGCCAGAAGACTGGCGCGGGTGAGAAGACTTTTTCTTCTGGCGGGATTGGGGTGGTACGAGGGAGGACATCTTGGTGGGGTATTTGTCGTGGGCAGTGGCAGTGGCAGTGGTGGTGGTGGTGGTGGTGGTGGAGGTGTCGTAGGCTGGATAATCTCTCTCCTCTCCGTGAGCCGTGTTGTCCGCACTGCAATGCAACACATCAACAGGCGGGCGTTATGGCGCCCACACCCACTCAGGGGGGCGCACGCGACGCGACTCCAGCCCGGCGACCTTGCACGCCGACTGAGGTCGGAGCCGCGACGCCGGTATTGCCTCTGAAGAGGCAGGCACGCTTCGGCATCATCGCGGCAAGCTAGAAGCGGATTGGAAATGCAGCTGCGAGGATGAGAGCAACACGGCGCATGTGGGGTAATGGAGTGCCGCCGTTGGTGTCCAAAGAGGGCGGGGCAGGAAAGGCCAGGTCAGGGCAGGGCAAGGGCAGGGTGTCAACGCGGAGTAGGAAGAGCCCACTGTCCCCAGACCCCAGAACAGGACCCCAGACGACGGCATGGCATGGCATGGCATGGCGTGTCATTCCCACGCAGCCAGCTGCCCACGTCGACATGGTGCGACGGGGAGAATCAAATGGTCCACACTTTAAAAGGGCCTACAAAGACAATTCCGGCCGACCAGTGGCGCCTGCTGTCCTTCCAAGTTTACCTCCGGCCCTTCTTCCTAAATCCGGCCTCACCCACACCGGTACCTCCTCGTTCATCTCAGCATGTTCAGCTCACCCCCAGTCAGCCGGAGCGTATGCTCCCTCCTGCAACCGACAGCCACAAGACGACTAACCAGCGTCGAGCTCTCGGGCTCGCGGAAGAGTCTGCTTGCCGCCAGAGTCGGCGCGACTAGGGGTGTGAGCAATGGCGTCCGCGAGACGTTGCGGCAGCCTCATGAGCAGGCTTCGTGGAAGTGGGCGGGCGGCGCAGGATTCGCGGGTGTCATGCTGGTGAGTGTTTGCGCCTTCAGTAGGCCGTTTCGACCTGTGCTATTGAGACTCACTCGTCCTCTCCTGTTGCTCCGCTCGGCCAGCTCGGTGGTCTGCTCACCGCAACGCCAACTCAAGCAGAAGCTGTGCATCCCCCGTCCCAAGTGTCGCCGGTGGCGGCGGGTGACCCTGCCGGCAAACTGATCAGCATGGAAGAAGTAGCAAAGCACAACAGCCCCGAGAACAGGATCTGGGTGGTCATCAAGGGGCACATCTATGAGTGAGTTCAGCTCAAGCCTTTGGTAGCGCGGAAAATCCCCGGGAACGCGCATATACTGAGCGTGGTCTCTCCTTACGCAGCTTGACAGACTTTGTGGAGATGCACCCGGGCGGAGAGAGGATCATTCTCAAGAATGCCGGCAAGGATGTGACAGACATCTTCGAGCCTGTGCATCCTAGCAATGCCATCGAGGAGAACCTCACACCAGAGCAATTCGTGGGCATGGTCGACCCGGCCACGGTCAAGGTCACACAGGGCGAAGAGAGCGAGGCAGACAGGAAGCGCAGGATAGCCAGGGAGAACCTGCCCCCTCCCGGAGCTATGCTCAACCTTGACGACTTTGAGAGGGTCGCACGGTCTATCTTGTCTGACCAGGCCTGGGCATACTATTCCTCTGCTGGAGACGACGAGACGAGTGAGTTCTTTCACGTAGTTGCCTTGCGTCCTTAGTCCCTGTGGCTCACGCAACCGCTCTGCCGCCCGCCTCTGACAGCACTGAGGGAGAACCGCAACGCATACGGAAGGGTATGGTTCAAGCCGCGGGTACTCCGCAAGATTGCCGAGGTCGACACTAGCTGCAAGCTCGTGGGCGAGACGATAGACGTCACCTTGCCAGTGTACATTTCTCCTGCTGCCATGTGCAAGCTGGGTCACCCTGATGGAGAGCTCAACCTGACGAGGGCAGCTGGCGTTCATGGTGTTTTGCAAGGGGTGAGTTGGGCTCGCGCCTTTCCCTTGTGCACTGTGACTATCTCCTTCTGACGCCTCCTGCCCGGCTTCTGGACAGATTTCCGCAAATGCCTCCATGTCTCTGGACGAGATTCTGAATGCGCGAAAAGAGGGACAGCGTGAGTGGATTGCAGGGCCCCACCATCGATACCAGTGCTTGATCTTCGCTTAACCACACCCTGTCTCTCTCTCTCCTGACGCCTGCAGCCATCATCTACCAGTGCTACGTGAACAAGGACCGCCCTGCGACAGAGCGCATCTTGAAGAAGGTGCAGGAACAGGGCTGCCAAGCAGTAATGCTCACTGTGGACGTGAGTCATCCTGATCCATGCAGATGCCTAGTTGCATCACGCCTGGACCGCCTTGGTACTGACTCTTTGCTTGTCGCTTGTCTCCTCCACTCACGCAGGCCCCCGTCATGGGCAAGAGAGAAAAGGACATGCGCGCCAAGGGTGAAGTAGTCGAGACGGGAGCGGGAGGAGGTGGCGCGACTCAGGGTGGCGGCGTCTCGGCTGCCATTAGCGGATTCATAGACCCCAACCTGGCGTGGGAAGACGTGCAGTGGTACAGAAAGCATTGCAAGCTTCCCTTGTTCTTGAAGGGTGAGTTTTGCTGCGGGCGGAACAGGGTGCTAATGAGCTTCAAAGTGCTGACGCTTGACGACTCATGACTCGGCATCCATCACAGGCATTCAATCGGTCGAGGACGTAGCTCTGGCAGCTGAACACGGCGTGCAGGGTGTCATCCTGAGCAACCACGGAGGACGAAGTCGTGAGTATCCTCGACATCGTGGCGCGCATACATGTGCAACAGTCGCGGCGTAGCGCTTCCTGACCTGACCACGCATTGGCCTTGCCCTTCCTATCTCCGCCTCAAGTCGACTACTCGAGGCCACCCCTCGACGTCCTCATCGACCTGAGACAACAGCGACCGGATCTCTTTTCCAAGCTCGAGGTCTGGGTCGACGGAGGCATTCGGCGCGGTACAGACGTGGTCAAGGCCCTGGCGCTGGGCGCCAAGGCTGTGGGTCTCGGCCGTCCCTTCCTGTATGCTCAGTCTGGGTTCGGCCAGCCAGGCGCGGAACGAGCGATCGACATCATGCGGGACGAGGTGGAGCGATGTATGCGTCTGTTGGGCGTTACAAGCCTGGATCAGCTAGGGCCAGAGTACCTGGAAATTCTGCCCAGGGTGTTTGCGGGATATGGGCACAGCCATGGTGGAGGCGCAGACGACAGGGGATAAGGCGAGAGAGCCGCCCAAATTAGCATACCTTGAATACAAAATCATTCACAAATTTCATCCAGAGCATCCAACGCCCAGAGTGAAGTAGCACGCGTTGCAGGCGCTGCGTCACGTGACCTCGCCGGCAAACCTGAAGAAAAGAGAAGCGGCGGCGTATGGCGGGGAAGTGCATTTGAGGTTCTTCCCGTCAATGGCCTTTCTCCTACATCCTCCGTATCATCCTCATAGAAGCATCTTCCATCATGTCCGTCACTCTCGACCTTCCATTTGAGCTCCCCGCCGTGCCTTCGTCCTTCAAGGCCGGCTCGACTTCCGCCATCTCCCCTCTCTCCTCGGCCACCCTCCTCCCCGCTGGCCCTTCTTACGTCGCCCACACCAGGCGGCAACTCCGCCAACTCGACTTTGCCGCCGATGACGCAGCAGAGGCTGCCCGCTTGCAGGCTCTGAAGGACGCCAACGCTGGCGTCGACGAGCTGGACAATGACATTGGAGAGGAGCCCGAGAGCGCCGAGCTCTTGGCACGGGACCCCAAGCAGTGGAAGGTGGGTGAGGGTATTGTAGCAAATCTATCATAGATTGGAGCGGTACTAATTGTCTATATCTCATACTCTGCCCTGCCGTCTTGCAGACCCAGGACCACTACGCAGTCCTCGGTCTTTCCGGCCTGCGGTACAAGGCCACTCAGGACCACATCAAGATTGCCCACCGCAAAAAGGTCCTGAAGCACCACCCCGACAAGAAGGCTGGCGCAAGCGGTCTCACCAACGACGACGCCTTCTTCAAGTGTGTTGCCAAGGCCCACGAGGTCCTCTCCAACCCGGAGAAGCGCCGTCAATTCGACTCTTGCGACGAGGGCGTCGATGACGAGAATGTCCCCACTGGCAAGGAGAAGCCCGAGGACTTTTTTGCGCTTTGGGGCCCCGTCTTTGAGCGTGAGTCTCGCTTCAGCATTACCGAGAAGAACGGCCCCACGCCCGAGATTGGCGACATCAACAGCCCGCGCCAGCACGTCGACGACTTCTACGACTTCTGGTACAACTTTGACAGCTGGCGTAGCTTCGAGTACCTCGACAAGGAGATCAACGAGGGAAGCGACGACCGCGCTGACAAGCGGTACCAGGAGAAGAAGAACCGCAATGAGCGTGCTCAGCGTAAGAAGGAGGACAATGCTCGTCTGCGTACCCTCGTGGACCGCGCCTTGTCTGTAGACCCACGCATCAAGAAGTTCAAGCAGGAGGACAAGGCTGCAAGGGAGGCAAAGAAGAACAAGGGCAAGCCCGCCGCCAATGGCAAGACGGCGGAGCAGCTTGCTGCTGAGAAGAAGCAAAAGGAGGAGGAGGAGCGCAAGGCCGCAGAGGAGGCCAAGAAGAAGGAAGAGGCCGACAAGGCCAACCGTGCCGACGCGAAGAAGGCACGCGAGGCCGCCAAGAAGGCACTCAAGAAGGAGAAGAAGAAGCTCTCCGACGCAATCTCCTCCAACAACTACTTCCAGCCCGCTGGCACTGCACCCTCTGCCCAGGTCATCGAGAAGCAGCTCAATGGCCTCGACGCACTCGTCGCCAAGCTCGGAGAGGAGGACCCCACCCTCGTGGGCAAGCTTCGCGAGGAAGTCGAAAAGGCCGGCACGGCCGATGAGAAGCGCGCTGCCTTCAAGAAGGCCGCAGATGGCGCTGGCGTCGGTGCTGGTGCATTCGAGTAGATGCTGCGTGCGCGTCGCGCCCTCTACTCTCACTCTCTGTCGCTATCATCTACCACCCCCCCTTGACTATTCACTATCTCTGTGCATGACTCGTCGTTTTCATACAAGTCGCAACCTTTGCCAGACAATAGACAGTTTACATTCACTTTCAGCTCGGGTCTGTCTGTGCGGACTGTCTCAGAGTTTGTCCAAATGACGGGTGTGTGGTGCAAGTCAAAGAGCTCCTAGGATACCTTCATATGATGGCGCTGCTCAGAAGAGAAGCATCTCAGACGGGGGTGGCACATGATTCAGCGAGCCATGTAGCAATCAGATGGTCCATTGACCCGTTGTCTTGCAATCAGATGACATCCGATTGCAGCTCGCGGATCTAGCGTGACAGACATGAATTTTGGGTGAAGCGCAGCGTGTAGACACAGCGTGTGTGGAATGAATGCACCCCGCCTACTTCTTCTTGGAGCTAGTGGTGTTCTTGGGCAGCTCCTTGAGCCAGGGGAGGAAGTCGCGTCCCTGGAGGTACGGCTGGAGAGCGGGCGGGATCTTGAGTCCCTCGGGGGTCTGCCAGTTTTCGACGACGCAGCAGAGTGCGCGCTCCGTGGCGGTCAGTGTGCCATTGAGCATGTGCACGTACGTCTTCTTGATGTCACCCTGCTTCTTCATGCCGCAGCGGACCTCTAACCTGCGGCTCTGGTAGTCGGTGCAGTTGGAGCACGAGACGAGCTCCTTGTACTCGCCCTGGTAAGGGAACCACGCCTCCAAGTCGTACTTCATCGCAGCGGCATTGTTGAGTGCACCCGAGACGATGGCGACGACGCGGTAGGGCAGGCCGAGGGACTGGTAGAACTCCTCCGAGTTGTTGAGCATCCTCTCAAGCTCATCCCACGAGGAAGCAGGGTCGGTGATGACGAATTGCTCGACCTTTTCGAATTGGTGCACGCGGAAGATGCCCCACGTGTCCTTGCCGTGGGAGCCAGCCTCTTTCCGGAAACACGTCGAGTAACCTGCGTACCGAATGGGCAGCTGCTCCGAGGGCTTGTCGAACCACTCGTCCGAGTGGAAGGCTGAGATGGGCTGTTCCGAGGTTGCAATGAGGTACTTGTCATCCTCGTCTCCAGAGACCTGGCAAGGGCGTGGTGGACCGAGGAACAAATGTCAGCACGAATTACAGCGGAAAAGCGTGACGTCCTGACGGCTGTACAACCCACCTTGTAGAGCTCCTCGTCGAACTGGTCCAGCTGCGCCGTCTTGCTCATCACATCCTTCCTCATCATGAATGGAGTCATGACCTTGACGTAGCCCTTCTTCCGCAAAAAGTCGAGACCGTAGTTGATGAGTGCCTGGTTGAGGTCAACACCGTCACCCGTGAGGAAGAACCCTCGGTGGCCAGCGACCTTGACGCCGCGGTCTTGGTCGAAGATGGAGAGGCGCATCATGACCTCGTGGTGGGAGAGGATGCCCTCCTTCTTCTCGACCTGTCCATTGGGACCGTCGGGGTGCCAAGTGCGCATGACGGCATTGTCGTCTTCCGTCTGGCTAATGGGGACCTTGGGGCCGACGATGTTGCCAATAGTGGAAGCCTTTTGCCTCATCAGCCTCTCCTTTTCCAGTACCTGGGGCTTGAACTCGGCAACCTTGGCATCGAGCTCCTTCTTCTTCTCCAGCTCTGCATCAGCCGACTCCTTTGCCCTCTTCTTTGCCGTAATCTCCTTTTGCACGGCGTTGACCTCCTTGGAGAGACCGTTGAGCTCAAAGTTGGCCTTGACCCAGTCCTTGTACATCTCGATGACCTCGTCGACGAGCTGCGGGGGTGCTCCGCGCTTGGCCTGCGAGTCCTTGACGACCTGAGGGTCGCCGCCCTTGTCTTCCTGGAGCACTGCAGGCGGGGCGCGGGAATTGACAGAGGGTCAGATGGGCTGGATGTATGCCGACTCTTGGCAGCTGCCGTGACTCACTAAGAAGGTCAATCATGATTGTCTACGTTGTTGTGGGAGTGTCCGCTTGGGTTAAGACGGGTGTAAAGGTGCACTCTTGTGTCGCAGCCCTATCTCGATCTCGAATGCACTTGACGACGTCCCATCAATTCATCCTGACTGACTGACTGACTGACTGACTGAACCTTTCTTTGCAACTGCTTCGCGTGGCTTGCATGAGCAACAGGCCAGGCGGGGCGGCGCGAACGGGGCGGGTGACTCGGCCGAGGCGCCTAGCCTTGCGCTTCCCACTCAACACTCAACACTGGCGTTCCCCTTTCCGTCCTGAATTGCCCTACCCCTTGCACCGCCTTGTCTCGTGAGGCGAGAGAAACGGAAGCATTTTGAGTTTTTGTGGACGAATCGATAGTCCTTTCCCTCCAACGCATTCACCATACACACGCGTATCGTCCGGCCTCTGGCGGCTGTGAGCGCGCTCCTCGCCCCGCCCATCAGCCTCCACTGAGCTCTTGAGCTCTACTGCTTGCTTCCTGGCTGTGGACTTCAATGCCTCGATGGACTATCCTCTGGGCCCAGCGTGTGCAACTGCGACTGCAAGACGGACCTGCGCCAAGTGCTCTACCACTTGCCTTGGGCGGCGCTGACTCTCCGAGGTTCCCTTGTACCGGCACCGCGTCGTTCCACGCCCTGCGCCGCGCCCCCCTCCACCGAAGCGAGCGTGGGTGAACAAGCGTGTTGACAGTGCACGCGGGCGAGAAGGATGAGGTGAGCCCCGGTCAGGCACGGAAGAGGACATTTTTGCCCGGCTCCTTTTGACTGCCTGCGTCCATCGTTTCTACTTGCGTCAATCACCATATCCTGGCCTAATCGTGCCACATCTGTTATGCTACTTCCTCGGACTGCATCAGCCTCAGCTGCGTTTGGCGCCCACTCAAAGGAGCTGGCCTCCTCGGCGTCTGCTCGGCTTGGCAGGTCGCCTTCTCAGCCTAGGTCAAGGGGGGCGCTTCGACCTTGTCCCAACAACCTTATCCCTCGGCCAATCTCCTCATTGGCAAGGCCCGGCAAAGCGATCAGGTCCTTGACAGGGAGCCTGTATTCCTCACGCAGCATACATCTCACTCCGTCGCTATCTCGCTTCCACTTTCTATTGGCACATGCCGCCCAGGGCAAACCCCCAGAACCAGAGTCAGAGTACGCCCCCTTTCTCGACACTGAGGGTAAACCCTTGCCGGATCACCTGCAACCTCCGAGACCTCCGCCACGGGGGGCGAGGAAGACTGGCTGGCCGAGGGGCACAGAGATTGGCGAGTGGCGGGAGACTTTATTGGGTGGTGTCGAGGCGGGAGAAGACGCCCTCATGGTTGCGGACGTAGGTAGCAATCCGGCCAAGGGCGTGGCCATTGGCGTAGCAGATGGTGTTGGCGGATGGGGTCAGAATGGGATTGATGTGTCGCTGTTCTCGTGAGTGTAGGCGACCGGCCGGCGTAAAAGGCGATCACGAAGCCCCGCCGCCACTCTCTGACACAAGCTTGCCTCCCCCAACCACAGACAAGCACTGATGTACCACGCTTCGGCAGCGATGGAAAAGGCTCCCTCGACATCAGACGCCTCGGCGGACCCGGTGCAAGTCTTGTCAGCCGCATACGAAAAAGTCATGGCAGATCCTTTTGTATTCGCCGGATCATCGACGGCTACTATATTGACCCTGGACTCGGAGACAGGTCACCTCCGCAGCGCGAATCTCGGAGACTCGGGCTTCATCGTCTTGCGTGAAGGAGCAGGGGAGGAGAGCCAGACTCAGGCGCAGATGCAGACGCAGACGCAGACAGAGGGAGAGAAACCCGCACCTGCAGAGAAAGGGACACACGACGCGGCAACGGGCACAGGCGTAGAGGGCAAGCGTCCCCTCTCCGGCGCACTCTATCGCTCTGTTCCGCAGCAGCACTTTTTTAATTCGCCCTTCCAGCTCTCCAAGTACCCGCAAAAGCTCGTTGAGCACTGGACCAAGGAAAATGGCGGAAAGCCGCCTGATCTTGGCTCTGACGCGTCAATGGCAAATCGATGGGAGTGCAACTTGAAGCATGGAGATATTGTCATCGTCGCCAGCGATGGAGCCTGGGACAATGTCTGGGGTAAAGAGTGGGTTGCACTGGTGGTGAGTAGTCAGCGATGCGGTGAACCTGCATGCATGCCTCGTGGCTCACACCTTCCTCGCCGCTTGCTCCCGGCTACACCTCTCTCTCTCTCTCTCTCTCTCCCAGCGCTTCCTCCGCGAAAAGCACGTCGAGGCATTTGCCGCTCACAAGAAGCAGCAGGCCGAATTGCCTCCCGCTGAGCGCGACTCTGACATTGACGAGCCCTGGCTGGAGGAGAAGACGCTCGTCGAAGTCATTGCGTACAAGTGAGTCCGAGAGAAAGCTTGCCCAATCTCTCAGATGCGAATCGTTTATCACTGACCCATTTCCCGCTCACACCACTCTTCGATTCACTCCTTTGCAGCGCACTGCAGTACACTTTGATGTGCCAATTCTCAGAAAAGAAGCAGTCGCCCTTCGAGGCCGAATCCATACAGGCGAAGCAACCCTGGCCGGGTGGCAAGGTCGACGATGTCGCCATCGTCGTTGCCCTCGTCGTCGAGGAGTAATGGCGTCGTGGTAGGATATTCTTGTCACTTTGAAGGGGAATTTGTGCGGGATGGGCAGGTGCTTTACCTAAAAGAACGGGCGGCACTACGTTGTCTTGTTGTATGCACTAATATTGCGATGCATGGCTGGAATATAGTAATCGGACACCGCAGTAGCAGCAGCTAGACCTAATCCGAATCTATCGCCCGCTGTACTGGCACTGCCTTTCCGGGCCCATTGCAATCAGGCTGCGCTTCCGCTTCCCTTTGGCGTCGGCCACTCCTCCGGCCAATCCCTGAGCCCCACCTTCCTATTCCGTCCGCCGCGTGCCCGCTTGGCACTGCGATGCAAAGCATGCCTTACATCAAGCGGCAGCGCCGCAATGCCATCGTCGGGCTGCGTCGTCGCCTCGTGGATCATGTTGTCCAGTGCATCGCTACACCACTTCATATTCTGCGCATACTCGGGGAAGAGCTCGCACGAAATCTTGATTTCGCCCACGTCGGGTACGCGCAGGGGTGTCGTTGCTGAGCCCTCCGAAGAGCCCTCCGAGGAGCCCTCCTCCGCCTGCGCCTGCGCCTCTGCCTGCGCCTGCTCAGCAGGGTCATACTTCCCCTCGAGGTCCATCACTTCCGGGAGGACGCCCTGCCCGGGGTGCCATCGTGGTCCAGCGAGGTGCAGGAGCTTCCGCTGGGCTCGTGCGCGCGTAACGGGATCAGAAATGGCGGTGAATGCCTCCGAGGAGAGGAGAGCTCGCACAGGGACGGTCATCGTTGATTTGCGACCGACGGGGTGCGGCGTGCCTTGGAAGTGCACTTGCCGGAAACGGAGGATGTTGGTCGAGGGCGGGGGCTTGAATTCTGTCCGCATCTCTGTGTAGTGGCGTGTGCACAATTCAAACAGGGTCGTCAGATCCGCCCCTTCTCTGCCTTTTGGACACCTTCTGCGCTCTGCGCTCGCGCTACTCACTCTCCAACTCCGGAAACTCATGCACCACCCGTCGGTAATACGACAACAACATTCTCTGACGGTTAAGCGCCAAATGACCAGCAGTAGGCAAATCATCGTACTGGAACGTAGGCATCTCCTCGAGGTCGTACCCGCGCGCTACGACCGCCTTGGGCCTTGCATCGCGGGAGGGCGTGCTGGAAAATGTTCGGCACGCCTGGGTCGGAGCGATGGCGAGGGCGGGTGCCGTGCGAGAACAGGACGCTGCCAGTGCGCGCGAGGAGGTAGGTGAGAGGAGTGACATGGCGGGTGTTCGGCGATGTTGGTGAGGATGGGGGAGACTGAGATGAGGCTCAGCGGGAAGGACGGAGAAGGAAGTCGACCACCAATGCACCGCGAAGAAGAGGAAGCACCCGAGAGGAAGCCGCCTTGGTCCAACGGGGATGGTACGCGAAGAAGGCGCGCGCATCGCGTTCCGTTCCGCTTTCTCTTGGACTTTTGCCATCTTGGGGACCAGAAGCGGCCCTACGTACTCTCCTTCCAGTTTCCTTTCATTTGTGCGTCATTTGTCGTTTAACCGAATCAGATTACAAGCATGCACCACAAAGAAACAGCTACAAAGCGACAGGGAATCACAAGTCACAGGCACGGGCACGCGGGCGCCCTGGCGCAAAGTACGTGTACAAGGAAATAGTAGAAAAGGGTAGCTCCCAAAGTCACGCCCCGGCCGCGCTCAAAACGAATCGTCGTCATCTTCGTCTTCGTCTTCGCTATCACTTTCCACGACTGCTTTTCTGCGACTGGAAGCTTGCCGTGATGCGCGAGCAGGACGGGCGGAGACGGGAGGAGCAGCGGCAGCTTTTGACCTGCTCGTACTTTTGGAGGATGGCTTGGCTTTAGCCCTTGCTTTCGCAGCTGCCAGGCGCGCCTTGGCAGCTCGGTCGCCGTCATCCTCTTCTTCGTCCTCGTCATCATCTTGCCCTGCTTGGCGGTCGTCTTCTTCTTCCTCCGCCTCTTCGTCTTCTTCCTCGTCCGATGAAGCCGCCGCGGCAGCCCTTCTCCCTCCCCGTCTGGCAGGACCCGAGGCGGCGCTGCCCCCTCTGCCTCTGCCACGTCCTCTTGCGCCTCCCCTGCCCCCTCGGGCACCCGCTGCGCCCCTGGCCTGAGCCTTTGCCACCTGAGCATGCGTCCCTCTCTCGAGCTCAGCATCCTCGGAGCCCTTTGAGTGGTAGCTCTCCAGCAGCTGCTCAAAGTCTTGCAACTCTGCCTCGCCGCCGCCACCGCTGCCTCCAACCATGGCAGATGCCGCCGCTGCTTGCGCCCGGCTGCCGCTAGAAGCACCACCAGCTCCGCCAGACGGTCCAGCGCCCTTTGCACCGCGCGCCTTCTGCACAATCTCGACAAAGCGCTTGTATACCTGTTCGTGGTGGAGTTTGTCTTGGTAGAAGGGCAGTCCGTCGATCAGCTTCTTGACGCTGCGTTCCGACTTGTACGGAAGAAGGCTGAGACAGAAGGCAATGTCGCGCCACTGCCGCTCCGCATTGGTCAAGCGGAATCGCTGGCAGAGCTTCTCGACGACGTTCTCGGCTTGCTTCTCCTTGTCGACAAATGTAAAGATGAAGCGCATTGTCCGCTCAAAGGTCTCCTCGTCGACGGCGTGCTTGCCGATGCTCAAATGGGAGATGATGTCGGGAAGGTTGTTGTAGACGGCATTCTCCTTTGTCGCAAGCTCAGAGAAGAAGAGCTTGGCCAAGTCGCTGACTCTCGCCTCTGGGTCCTCCAAGCACTTGGCCATCTCGCCCAGCTGGCCCTTGACCTTGATCATGCCGTTGAGAATCAAGTGCGTCAGCACCATGAGTGTATGCTTCTTCACACCCAGGTCGCGGTCCTTGAGACCCGCATACAGCCGGTCCGAATTCTCGTCGACGAGGGTGCCAAATGAGACGGCAATATCACCGAGGGCAATGACGGCATTCGACCGCGTAATGGCATCCGAAGAAGTCGACAAGATGTGCAGAAGCAGGCTCAAGTTGTTCTCGCAAAAGGCGCTCGAAACGCACATGAACTTGCACAGCGTCAGGACAGCCGCCTTTCGCAGGTGGTCCGACCCATAGCTCTTGGGGTTACTGGCGATGTGCGTAACGAGCGGACCAAAGAGGGCGAGCAGGCTTCGCCCACCGTAGAGGAGCTCCTTTTCGCGGATCTCGCCAATGACCTCGCCGATCTCATCTTCGACGTTGCCAGCCACTTGCTCGAGCTCGTCTCCGTCGTCGTCATCGGCCTTGTCCGCTGCGTCCTTTTGCTTGGAGCCCTTGCCTTTGCGCCCTTTGCTCTTGGCGCCCGACGTAGCGGCGGCTGCGTCATCGTCGCCATCCTTGGCCTTGCGCTCCGCCTCGGCCTTGCGACGCTTGTACTCCCGCTCAACGGTTTCCAGGTACACAATCTGCTTCAAGGCCACGTGGCCGACCACGAAGACGAGCTGAGCCAATTGGAAAGCGGAGCCCGAGGCACCCAGTGCCGGGTGCGAGGAAGTGACGTTGGGCTGTGGCGAGCCTTCGCGTGGAGTCGCGGGAGACTCTTCTTGGTCTTCGCGGTGCTGCTTGACGCCAAAGACTTGCAACATGAACCATTTGATGATATCGCCGCACAGCCTGTCGGGCTGTTCGCCGAGTTCGTAGATGACTTGGATGCAGTGCTCAGCGAGGGAGAACCACTCGCCCTTCTTGTCCTCTTGCCCCTTTTGTTGGTGCAGGCCGGCAGAGAGAACTGCTGCTCTTAGCTTCGCGAACATGGGATGGCTCATCGGGAAGCGAATACGCTTGTCCGTCAAAGCACCCTTGACCTTTTTGGCGGAGCCGCCCACCCTTCCCAGTGCGACTACGGTCCACTTGGCAAGGACGGGGTCTTCCTTGCCGAGCGGTCCCAAGCCGACGCCGAGGAGCAAGTCCACCTTGTCTTCGACGATTTGTCGGCGGCTCGTTGCCAGCATGCTCAAAACGATGATTGCGCCTCTTCGCTGGCTGCGCTCAATCTTTTTGGCCGCACCCGTTGCATAAACTGACCAAAGCTTCTCGACGACTGCCATGGGAATCAGATCCTCGGCACTCATCGTTGAGAGGAGCTCTTCGAGGGATGTCAACTCGGCCAGTGTGGCGCCACGTGTGCGTTCTACGAGGTTGCGTGCAATCAAGCCGATGTTCTCCTTTTCGTTGAGGTGCTCCATCGGTGAGAAGTATAGGCTCATGTAAGCCTCGATCAGGCGGCCCTTGATACTCTTGGGTGCCGTTGTGCTGCCGCTGTTCATTTCTCGATCTTCAGGATTGGCAGCGCCGGTCACGCCACCAGCCGTGGGCTCGACCATTGCATTGTCCTTTGTCCACACCAGGTGGACCATTTTCCGCATGCCTGCTTCGGCACCCGTCAGCTTGTACTCGGCAGCAATGCGGAAAAAGTCCATGCTCTCAAGTGCTTCGCCTTTGTTCGAGGAAAAGAGAAGTTCCTGCAGAGTGGGCATGGAAGATGAAAGCGCCTCGATGAATCCGAGGGCATCGGCATAGTAGCGATAGGTGAGCTGTAGCCTGTTCAGCGTCTCCAGGTCTTGCGGCGAGAGCTGCGCGGACAAGGCCTGGGTGTTGATGGACTTTCGGCCCGATTTGCGTGGCCCGCGACGCCGTGAATGCTCCTTGTCGACTGGGCCATCGATGGAGATGCTGGCATCGACTTCGTCCTCTTCTTCAGCCTCTTCGTCTTCGTCCTCTTCCTCGTCCTCTGGTGCCTCTTGAGGCAGCTCGATGCCGCCACCGAGCTCCTGCATCTTCTTCTTGATTTCTTCTACGCGAGTGCGCCAAACTCGTTCTTCTAGCTCTCCTCCATGCATAAGTCCATACGGATGCGTGAGGATGAGGCGGGTGAGGAGGGTGATGGCGGCTTTGCGTGCAGAAGACGACTTGTCCTTCAGAGAACGCTGTGTGAGGGCGAGCAAGCGGGTTCGCTGTGCCGGGAATTTCGCCGGAAGGCTACGCAGAGCGACAGGGCAGACGAAGGGCAAGGATGTCAGATGCCGTCACGGGGGCGTCGCTGATGTATGACGCCCTTCTACTCACTCGCATAGTTTGGCACAAACATTGAGCACCTTGACGCGGACATAGGAGTTGACGTCCAAGAAGCGCTCAAAGAGGATGTTCCAAAATCCCTCAATCTGGCGCTTGCGTGCCTCTTCCGAAGTCTCGCGCACCGCATCATCGGCATTGGCCATGCTTGCATCAGCTGCCGCTGCAGGCAATTGGTCCTCGGTCATGACGAGATCCCTGATGAGTAGGTAGAAGATCTCGGCCATGGCATTGCGCAGGGGATACGCCTCGGCCTCTACGACCTTTTTGAGTAGCGAGATGCTCTTGAGCGTTGTGCGCGGGTTGGCTTCGGTAAATGCGACGAGGAATCGGCCAAAGACCCTGGGCGTCTTGTTCTCCATGTGGGCAGACATGGCGAACCCACCGCCGTTGTTGCCGCTGGAGCCAAATTCCCTGTTGGCTATTTCAGCAAGTATCTCCTCACCCAACCGAGGCGAGTCGAACTCGGTCCGAAGTAGAGTTAGAAGCTGCGCAATGGCTTCCGGCGCATGCTCATAGTATTGTAGCATTTGGAGTAGCATCGTTTGGGCAGTCTGAGCTTGGCCGTGGCGTTTAACCGACAGGCATGCAATGTTGAATACTTGGCCCTTGAGCTCGGCATTGTTGACTTTGAGGTTGCTCTCCCGCTCCAAGAGATGCAGTGTCGGTCTCAAGAGAGTGGAGAGCAAAGAGTCCCTCGGCGTCGCAAGAGGGTAGAGTAGTGTGGAAGGAAAAGCGTGTAGGAAGTCGCCGGTGAGACCGAGAAACGAAGGCAAGAGGCTGGACGTCCAGGGAAAGCTATCTGCTGATGAGGCAGCCGAGGCCGATGTGCCGGATGTGCCCGTCTTTTTGGCCCTCCCGCGGCCTTTGCCCGTCGCAGCTGCACTACCTCCGCCCGATGCTGAAGAGCCGTTTGCAACCTTGTCTGCGATGTAGATGAGCCAGTTTGCAAGGAACGACCACATCTCGAGGGGCTCGCAGTAGGTGCTCCGCAGCTCCTCGGCACTGATGCCATCGGCGTCTTCATCGTCGCTGTCGTCAAGCGCAGTGCCCGTTCTCCGCTGCACAGACGCGCTCTGGGCTGCCTTGAGCAGATTCTTGACAAGATGTGCAAAGGAAGATGTGATGCCATCTGCGACTTTACTGCGAGCGGCATCTTGGAGGCATTCGAAGTATTTGAGAAATGTCCGAATGTTGTTCCATAAGTCGTCTTCTCTGGGAAGCTCCTCGGGCCGCGTGAGGGCAAGCTGTTCAATGAGGGTGTTCAGAGCAGCATTCTGTTCGGAAGCGGAGAGGACAGAAAGGTCGACTTCATCCGACGCAATGTTGTAGTTGGAGGGTGATGTGGCGTCGAGGGCCACCAGCTCAGCAGCCAGGTCGAAGCGCGTGTGTGTCCGGTATGGCGAGTCCATCGGGGGCAGGCAGAGCTTATGATGCGGATATTGCAGGAGAGTCGGGGATGCGAATGTCAGAAAGAGGGTCAGGAAGGATGAGGAGGAGGAATGAACACCAAAAAGAAGATACGCCACGGTAATGCCAAAGGTGAGGACGAGGGAGGGCGTCGAGGCAGTGGTAGGACGTCGAGGTTGCTTGGGCCTCCTACAAACACGACAGGGGACAGCCAGGCCAGGAGCGTGTCACTTCTGCTTCCGCTGCCCGCATCACCACGAGTGCCCGCGGCAGTGTTGATTTGACGCGTCGCAGTCCGCCGCGCGTTTCGGTGTTGGGTGTTGGTGCGTCTTGGGCGAGCTGGAGTCAAGGAGGTCACGTGCACCGGGCACCGGGCTGGCACCACCCCGGCGGACAGACTGGGGCAGGGTCATCCGTACATCCGCAGAAGCACCTCGTTAGTCCTTCTACGAGACGAACTCTTCCAGACCCTGGGACCACTTGCTTCACAGTCTGTGCTACTGTGTCGACGGGGCCTTTGCAACGTCCCACTTCGCTGCCGTGCGCGTCACGTGACTGGTGAGGCACGAAAGAGCCACTCGCGACTTACTCGCGACGCACTCGCTCCTCTCGGAACCAAACCAAAATCCAATTGAACACTCTGAAGCAGCTCTACATCTAGCAAGGATTCAGAGTGGCCACAAACTATCTAGGCGGTACGGGTACAGCAGACTAGGAGGGGGTATGAGGGCCACGGCACTAGTAAGAAGTCTCCTGCACAAGCTGGTGCTTTTTCTCCTCGTCATCCCCCTGACGCTGCTGAGCTGCACCTCCACGAACCTTGGCCTCCTCCGAAGAGGTAGGCGTGATGGATCCTGAGGCCGGGCTTTTCTCCGCAGCAGTCTTTTGTCCGTCCTCGTCGGTAGTCTTGGCGCCAGCCTGAGCAGGAGCAGCACCGCCGCTGCGGTCCTTCCCACCCACAAGGACCCACGTGGCAATGGCAATGGTAGCAAAGATGCGTCTCCCCTCCCAGAGTGGGTAAAGGCCCACGATGATAAATGCAAAAATGGCCCACGCGACACTGACGGAGACCCAGCCGGTGAAGAAGCTCTTGGTGAAAACGTAATCGCGGTACAGAGAGAGCGGCCAGATGAGCATGAAGACGGCAAAGATAATCGTCGAGGCCACGCCTGAGACGTAGAGCCACTTCTTGAGGTTCCCTGCCGAGTAGCGCGTGTCTTGCCGGATCTCTTCGACTTCATTTTCGTCATTGGCCGTAACATGCTCCGAGGTCCAGATGGATTCCCAAGTGAACTCTCGGTTGGGAGTGAAGAGCGTCCCAATGGTGCATAGAACAATGCCAGTTGCAATGGTAGTAGTGAACGTGTAAAGGTCGACTTCCACATCCTCGAGCGCGGTGAGATTCACCGCTCCGACGAGCCTCTTGGCCAATCCGAGCCAGACGGCGACTCCGGCACCGAAGCCGACCCAGATGCCCGGGAAGACGGCCCAGGTGGGGAGCCGCGTATCGAAGAAGGAGAAGCACATCTGCGGTAGAGCAGCAGTCGACCAGACGCCAGTGATGTTGTACAGGAAGTTCAAGTCGACGCCGACGCCGTGCAGCAAGCACGAGAATGCCGCCATGAACGTGGAAAAGACAATGACGGCAATCTGCTGGACGCGCAAAATTTGGTCAGGGGTAGCCTTGCGGTTGAAGTACGTCTTGTACAAGTCGTAGCCGGCAATCGAGGACACTGCGATCAGCTGCGCAGAAATCGCCGAGGTAGAGGACATGAACATCAAGAGGAGCACGGCGGCGCTTCCATTCTTGCCCAACAAGGCTTGAGCGGCATAAGGTAGTACCAGCCCTGCCGACACTTCCGACTGGGACATTCGATTGGGATACGTCGGGAAGGAAGGTGACGTCGTTTCGAGTGCCAGGGCAATGAGGCCAGCCGTGCTCGCGAGAACCCAAGGAATGGAGAACCAGGAGAGAGAGCCAAGGATGTAGCCTGGTACCGTGGCTTCTGGAGAGGCAGCGATGCCCTTTTGGTGGAAGGATGCATCATTGAACACGACTCCGACGTATTCGAGGAAGGACAGCCAGCCTGGACAGAGGATGGCAAGGAATGAATGCGTGGCGGTGAGCGTGTGAGTGGACGGCATTGCTACGGCCATGTCGCTTATCCACGCTCGCCCTTCTACTCACCAAACTTGATGGCCCCGATACTTTTGATTGTGAGCCAGCTTCCATCGTAGTTCTCGCTAGGGTTGGTGATGGCAGCTTGCTGGAGCAGGTCATACATCTTTCCCGGAGAGCCGATATCGTCGCTCGTCGCATAAGCCTTGAAGAAGAAGACGAAGAGGATGATGAAGATGACGACGGTGTGGAGATAGTCGGCAAGGATCGTCGACCTCAGCCCACCTCGCAGCGTGTATGCAGTCACGGCCAGAGGCAAGAGGAACAGGCTTGCGTAGACATTGACGCCCGTGATCGAGTTGATGACGGCGGCGGCAGCGGTGAGGACGGAGCTGACCACGAGGATGTTGGTGGCCAGGGCAAAGAAGAGGAACGTCAGGTGACCGAGGGTGCCATAACGGATCTGCATCAACTCGAGATGAGTGTGGAGGATAGGGGCCTTTCGCTTCATCTGGATGGCAATGAGGGAGAAAAGCGTCACTTGGGACATGTTGCCGGCACCGTAGATGAGGGCGCCAGCCACGCCGTAGTTGTACGCAGTAGCCACGGAGGCGGTCAGAGTTGAAGACCTGAACGAAAAGGAGGGCAGTGAGGGGCCTTGTGAGCACGAAGTCACTTGGAATATTTGTGGTCTGGCGTATAACAGCACGGACTTGTTACTCACCAGCACCACGCACTGACGGCGCCCGCGGCGGTCAAGCCCGCCCCGAGGGATCGAGAGGCAACGGCATACTCGCTAGCAGATTGGGCGATGCCCGAGAATTTGCGAATCGATTGAGAGATACCAATAACAACCTGTGAGCGTGGCACGGGGAGCATAATGGTGTCAGCGTTCCCGCTAGCGCTCAGCGCTGTAAATGGCACGTAGCGCTCGCCGTACCCACAATGGCAAAGAAGGCGCCTAGTCCGATGATGACGCCGTAGCCGACGCCTTGGCTGAGCGGAGGAGCTGGTAGTGAGGCACTCGACATTTTTGAGACCGATTCACAGGGGGTGCGTCGCTGCGATGATGCGTGGGGAAGGAATAATCTCAAGGGGTGGGTGACTTACAAGGCAAGTCGAGGACCCCACCTTTATACGTCCCAGAGCGAAGGGCTCAGGGAGATCGCAGGACGGAAGTCACCACAATGTCGCGGTGATTGCATCATTGCGGAACGAGGACAGCGGCAATGAATCAGTGCACCTCGACAGGCTCACTAGGTCCTCGGGAAAGGTAGCGGCGCCCTGAGCACACTTCCTTCTGCCGGCTCCCCGAGGCAGTCGAGGTGTCAATGCACGGAAGGTTTGTAGTCGATGGTAGTCTGGGTGAATATGGCCGCATGCTGTAAGGAGCCGAGGTGTGACAGAGGATGAAGGCTCCGTTGAATTGGGCCCCGAGGTTGGGGCTGCATTGTGCCTTGAAGCAGCACCTTGCCTTGAAGCAACAGGCTGTGATCACGTACTATACGGGCAAGCAAATGTGTCGCAGATGGGACGCTCCGACCTCACGATGGCCCAAAGGCAGCGGAAAGTCGCGACTGTTCCCCGCTACGTTGGCACAATACCTTGTCTGAGATTCGCTTGACAGCAAAGATTTGCTGACACCTCGAGCGCATTCCTGACAGCAGGTGAATCTCGATGCGCTTGGTAGGCACCTTTGCTGGCCGACTGTGGCCGACTTGCTTGTGTATAGCTTGAACGTCGGTGATCGATATCGTCCTGGAGCGTCTGATTTTTGCGATGTGCGAATCGCAGCCAAGGTTGACGCGATTAGGGTCTGTGCACTTGGACTTCTGGGTCTGGCGTCGTGCGTGGTGCGTGCTCCTCGAGGGGCACGCAATCGGGGTGAGAGATCGTCAATGCAATCAATGTTGCGCGCACCAGCTTGCAGCCGCGTGCGTGCGGGGGAAGATGCAGGCAACTTGCGAGCGAAGGACTGAGGCGGGGAAGGATCACGCCATGAGTGGCAGCTGTGCCGACACTTCCCCGCGACATTCAGCCAACGTGTGGGAGTGACAGGCACAAGTCTCTAGGCTGTGGTGATATTGTATAGGACCAGCTATGTAGTCCTTTTTGATTCGGCAGGGCGATAACATTGGCTCCAAAAGCCGTCGAGGGCTGACGAATCCATCATCCATCTCGGATCCGATAAAGACTTGGCTATTATTGCCTTGCTCCCAAGGCCGCGCAGGTTCGAGCCCGACGTTGGTCGAGTGCACATCTTGCCAATTATGCTGCGCTAACGATACATTTTCAACGCAGCTCTCTTCTTGCCGGAGCCACGGCAAATTCAGAAACCTAGATGATCATCGCAAAGCGTCATGGCTGGCACCACTGTTGCTCTAACACCCAGTCGCACGGACGTGCCTCGGGCCACTGCACCGCCAATGGGCGCCGCCAATGACAAATGCCTGGAGCTAAAACTCCCGGCGCGCGTTGGAACGGCGCAATGCTGCGAGGGGGTGATCATTAAGGTTTTCTTCAGCAAGCACTTAAAGTACTGACAAGCTTGCAAGTTGCTTCAAGATCATCAAAGCGGTTGGGAGGCTGCCGGCTGGCGCCACTGTCGGAGTCATCGGACCCTCATCCCTTGCCGGGCATTCAAGATCGGCCAGATGCACGCCTACCAGTGGACGTACAGTAGATGCGGACGTGAACCGCAACGCTGCCGCCCTGCATGCTGCTCTCCATCTCGACGCCAAGCGAACACAAAGGTTTGTTGGCAAAGCAGACGCCGATCTTCGGCCCCATCGCCGCGTCGCATGAAAAAGGCACCGATCTCGGCCCCCCTCAAAGCAGGGGACTTGTTTGTCGGGACGATTGCGGTGACACTCACTGTGACGCCGCTGCAGTCCGCTGCGATCGAATCTCTTTTGCCGCCTTCTCAAAGTTCAGACGCCCTGTGATGCACACACGGTAAAATAAGCTCCATCCGAACACGGAGCCAAACACGAAGCCCCAGCTCAATCAGGAGAGACCCGGTGCAACCATCGAATTGTCCGGACTCCGTACGCGCCCACATGCTTGCAGCGGCGTGGGTCATCATGCTCAGCCAGTCACCACCGGCACCTTGTACTTAGAGCCAATGCGAGGCGTGCGCGGCCCGGATCCTCGCCTCGCGGGGAACGAGGGTACAGTGAGTGATCGGGTCCACACTCATGGGACCATCATCTCGGACTCCGCTCGGTTAATGTTCACCGTCCAGGCAGAGTCGACGCCGATATCACTTGATATTCAGCCCCTGCGCCAGTCCCCAACGCCCATCTCTTCACCTTCTTGGCACGTCCTTTCCCCCCTTTCCATCCCCACCGATTCTTACGACCCCTGTCTCTTCGTATCCCTGTCTCGTTTCCTCGGTCCTTGCTTCCTCCGTCCATTCTGTCTGGCGATCTGTCCCGCTCTCTCGGAGCACCGACGTTCTTTTCCATTGACTCCCCTTGTCAACGCTCCTTTAAGTCCCTCTTAGCTCTGCTCCACACTCAACACAACCTCACCCTAGTCATGCTCACCCGCATCCAGTGACCTTGCCGGTCCTCATGCTCACCATCACCATCCCTCGATTGCAAAATCCTCTTTGCTGCTTCTTTCCGTCAAGAAGGTACCCAGCCTTCCAAACACAGCGACATCCGACGGGCCTCCAACCAGTAATTCAAGCATCAAGCTGCCCTCCACCCTCCCGCGGGCAGCATGTCCCGCCAGTTGCAAGCTCCTTTCCAGCCTCGGGCCTCGCCTGCGGCCTCTGGTCGCTCAGGAAATAACACTCAACACCACTCAGCACCGATGACTACTGCGCCAGGAGCGCCCCCTATGCGGCAGAGAGCCCGTCACACCGGCCTTCCAGCAATGCTCGATCGACAGCAAGCCGACCAGATGGAGCCTGTGCCAGCCATCCTGCCGCCCACGAATCCTACATGGGTTGGCTCGCCACAAAGGCAGGTATCAGGCCACGGAATCCTTATGCATGCTGTAGGTGACCAAGGCCAACGCTCCCCTCGCAAGTTCAGCCCCTGGGACGTGCAGACTGCTTCCAAGCAGCGCAACTTCTTGTCACGGGACCCCAAGCTTCGCAAGGCGACGTCCGCTATTGATCTTTCGCAAAGTGGGCCTTCCTTCATCGATCAAAATGCTGGGCCTCGCCGACGCGTCAACAGCTCCCGAAACGATGACGGATGTCCCACTTGGCTTCGACCCTTTGAGCTTACCTCTGGCGGAAAGGCCGCCCACACGAGGAAAGACAAAGCAGATGTCACTGCTGCCGTCTTTCTCGAGAGAGACTGTCCTTCAGGCTTCGGTTCTGCAGCTTCCCTGACCCCTTCGCCAAGAAACGAGGTCCATTTTCCAGCGAGTCAGTCAAGTCCAAACCTCCAGCACGATGCCGTCACGACCACGATGCCTCATTCCATTGCTACCATGCACCTCGAAAAGCCTCCAGTCTTCTCCAAGCGGCATGGCATTATCGAAACGGCGCCGTTCCGACTGCCTTCCCCAGCGATTGACTTGCCCAGCGGCGAGTCTCATAGCCTTCCATCGACCCCGACCAGACTGCCGCAGGCGGCACAACGCGTCTCAAGCGTACCTTCGGACGGTCTTTACTCCTCCTCTCCTCCGCGACGTAGCTCCATCGCCTCGGATGGTACCATCGACTCAAGTGACTCTTTGTCTGACTTGACGGAAGAGCTTGCAGACTGCACAGGCGAGAACAGCGTCGTGAGGCATGCGAGGTGGACCCGCATCACCTGCGAAAGTCCTCGTGCATGTGGTGGCGTTGCCAAAACTTCCCCAACCGCTGCCAGCCCTCGTGAAAAGCAAGCATACAGAGAGGCTGCCCTCATCCCGAGGAGAAGTCAAGAACACCTCTCAAGCCCAAGAGGGTCGCCAATGTCGAATACGGCACGGCTACCTGCGAAAGAAGAGCGTCAAAGTCCAAACAGCATCGTCACTTCTTCCGCCGACGACAGTCAAAGCTCGGTCCCGGTTGGAATTCAACAGGGTGTCCAGCAAGTCAACGCGCCCGGCGGCACCGGTACTCCACGAAGCTCGGGAAGTCACATTGAGATGGCCCGCCAGCGAGTGAGGGAGAGGGCGCGAACCCGAGAATCGCTGCTCGGGCCCCGCATTGAGCTGATACGTCAGAGAGTAGAGAGTTTACAGGCAGGCTCATCTTTTGACACGTCGCACACTTCCTCCTCGGGCCGAGCCACTACTCTCTGTAACAGTCTCCCTGACCTTGATTCGACAGCATACAGCAACCGTGGTCTCGCAAGCAGGCCCGCTTCATCACTAGACGGCGCTGTCGCCGCATCGTCTCTATCAGGCGCTCGGTCTTCTCTGGGATCACAGAGGTCTTCATTCTCCAGACCCGAAGCACCGCTGCTGAATGCCATCCTGCGCACGACCAAGAGCAGCGACGCAATCAACCCAAGAGCAGCAGCAATTGCTGCACTCACACGGCGCCAGAATCATAGCCTCACTACGCTTGCGTACGCCCCTGGCAGAACACAGGTCACAGATGCCCATGGCGGCCTCATCAGTAACTCGATCAGGTCCAGCCCAGAAACACTGCCAACCGCGCCTCATAGGCTCGAAACCGTCGACAAGGATTTCCAACTCGACGAGGAGCCACAGCAGTCGCTTGCACATGACGCGCTCCCGCCTCGCCAGTCGGTCAGCGTCAGCGCTGATTCCACCGCCGTGAGCTGGGAGTCGCGAGACCAGCGCTTACCGTGCCATGCCACTCAACCCGGCTTGTTCGCCGAGGACCCACCTAGCGGCATCTCGGTTGACCAGACCTCCCATGCCGGTGGTTTTCCTGGCCGGCGGGAACCTCCCGCAGCACCCTATCGTAGAGGAGAGACCTCAGCCACGCACGACTACAACCAAGTCGGACTTGGTCTTCTTGTCGAGGGCGTTGCCTTAGGAAGCCCTGAACAGATCAAAGCCTCAAAGCAAGAGGTACGTTCGAGCTACTTTACTCGACTCAGGACGAAGGTTTCTGCAAGCCAACTGTCCGAGCCTCAGACTCCCTCTCCGTCGCAGCCGGTACCCCGAGAGGAAGCAGCAGCCCTACGGGCCACACCCGATGCTGGTCCGATTTCAGAAATTGGACCGAGTATCTCGACGTTGGCCTGTTCTGCCTTGGGGGCGGCGTCCACTGTCGGTCGGGGGCTGACTTTCCCTGCACGTCAAAGTACTGACAGTCTCGCTGCATCGACCTCCTTGTCGCTGCACCCGGAAGCCACGTCCCCCACCGCATCCAAGTTCCGCTGGTGGCACAGGAGGCGCCAGAGCAGCAAGGCTGGAGCAGTTGGCCAGGCGATGGCAACATCTTCTGTGCCTTCTCCTCCTCCTCCCCGCGACGCTTCGCTGGCTGATCCCCATCGCCAGGTAGAAGGAGATGCAAAGATTCCATCTTCACCCAACGAAGCGATACCCCAGAGCGACCGAGGCGAAGGAACATCCACAAGTCCATCGACGTCGTCCCGTGCAAAGTCACTTTGGGGCAGACCTGCAGCCAGGGACCGCGTCCCATTTCTATCCAGCGCTCGCCCTCGGCACGCATCCTTCACTTCCAGCACAACCGTCGAAGCGCGACCTCCCCGCTCTAGGGCTCGTATGAGCATCAACCTGTCGATGGCCATGAACCGCGGGCAGACCGATACTTCGCCGTCTACTCCGAAATGACCACCAGGCTCGTGCGCTGTGGAACTGTGATCCACCAACCGATATCTACCAACCACAAGAGAAACGAAGTCACTTCACTCAGTCATTGACTGCACATCTTGGAAGTGCTTCTCCATTCGGCCCTTTAATGCACACTCCCCGAAGCATACATTACCTCCTCTCTGTGCCTCCATTAATTTCTGCATTTGGTCGTCACCATCACTGTTTCCTCTAGCTGTCACCTTGCGTCCCTTCTCTGGCCTCTTGTATCCTCCCGCTTCCCCTCTCACTCTCCAATAGCTCTGTGCTTTCCGGCAATGCACGAGCGCAAGATACCTGTCGTGGCAAGCCTTTCTCTCGTAGTTACCCCTGTTTCTCGTCCTTTCTTTCCCTGCCGTCTTGTGCGCATAGTCCCAGTCTCGTTACTCGCATCCTCGCAGCTGCTTCGCAACGTGTCCTCGCCCTCGCCCTCGCCATCGCCTCCTGTGCAGCCGGCTGCACAGGTTCGTATCCTCGTAAGTCTACTCGGGTGGCTCGTATGAACTCTCATGAACTGCAGAATGGAATGCATTTGGATTGTGGTGATCGCTCGCGGAGGCAGTGCTTATAGTGGAAATGATGCGATTGCAGAGTCCAATGTGGATGATGAGATGAATGGACACGAGTAAAGTACAGTACAAGCCGCCGTCTAGACAAGCGACGGGGATGGGAGCGGTGAAGTAATGTTGGGTGTAGGAAGTACGCGCAATCCTTCCTACATAGCTAGGCCTGCGAGGTCTCAATACTTCGAGAGCTGTATCCTACCGCCTTTCTTGAACCACTGGGCGAGTTCGGGTGTCAAGACCACTTGGCAGGTCAACCTCGAGGTCGGGCGGCGGGAGATCGCGTAGTCGAGCATGTCTACGCACGTCGTGCGTACAGTAATGGAGTTGCGTAAAGGATGTCAGCGTTTCTCTTGGGGCGTCTGCGAGCGTCGTCGGGCAGTTGTTGGGGGCTCTCACCTGACTCGTCGTCACTAGCACCGGGAAGAGTAGTCTCTTCGGGTACGGTATTCAGGTCGGACTCGCCGCCGAGGATCTCTGTCAATGCAGCCTCGTCCGTCTCCATTGCGGGAGGAGGTGCGACAGAAGGTGGGGCTAGGTATGCATGGCATCTAGTCGCGGGAAGGAGCAGCCGACGGGGGTCAGTAAGGGCTCTGTCCTCATTTGCGCCCTAGCTCTCGCGCGAACCGACTTGACTCACGTAGCACATTCGCACTTGCCATCACAAGTGGCTTCGATCTCCTCGATGCCACCACGCTTGGCGACGTCTTTGAGGTTCTCTCCAATCTTTCCGTCGACCAAGACGATGGAGCCGTCGTACTTCCGGAAAGGGACCGGAAAGGCAGTGTCCTGGGAGATGGAAGGTGTGGGAGTTGCTGGAGTCGCAGCTGCAAGATCTTTGGCGGCAGCCTCCGTGGTGGTCTCCACGGCTGGAGCTGCGGCTTCGACGACTTTGGCGGCAGCCTCTTTCGTGGCCTCAGTGGCAGGGGCTTTCGTAGACACCTGCTCAGGGGACCGGCGAGGAGGTCCTCTCCGCGCAATCGGCTTGATGACTGCACTCTCTACTGTACCCCCGCCCCACTCGTCCCAGACCTTCCTCATCTTTTCCTCGTCGAGGCCTAAGCGTCCTCTCCAGCGCGGCCAATGAACCAGTCGCTCCCTCTGGTCGGTGAGATCATGCCGCGAGGTGGAAGGAGCCAATGCAGAGCGGAGAAGCAGACTGCAGGGTAAGGTGAGAGATTAGGGAGTGGGAGCAGGGTCAGGGTCGCCCATTGCGTTTGCATTGTTGCATGCATACAGTCTGGCAAGCCTAGCCCGCATCTACTCACGGTGAATCGGTTATCCTGAGATTTCCGTACCAGTCTCCGTGAGGATATACGAGTGCGTTTGCAGCCCACTTGTGACCGCCAATGTGGCTCACACCAAACACCTTGACCTTCTTGCTGCCCTGTCCGAGGACCCTGACCTCGTGACGCCGCACCTCCTCGCGCAGCTTCTCCTTGAGCTCCTCGCCGACTACGCCGCATCGGCAGTCGCGCGAGCCGTGGGTACAGACGTAGAGATGGGCCTCTTCAGTCTTTTTGGGATACCTTGCCGAGGGTACAGGTGCGGCGTGCAGTGCGCGTTCGATGGCGGGCGTCAGATCGGTGGGCAAGGTGCGCACAGAGTAGGGTCCAACGACGGCATGCTTTCCATTGCCCTGGTATACGTGGATGAGAAACTCCTCTGCCTCTGTGGGGTCGTCTTTTGGCGGCCTTGCGACCTTGGGTGTCTGGGGGTCCCAGTCGGGGAACGTCTTGGGCTTGGAGGCAGTGGCTCGCGGATCACCGTCTGAAAAGGAAAGGCCCCACCCTGCTAATTGGGACCTTGTGCGGCTGCTAAGCTCTACGAAAAAGGGGCAGATGGCGTCCAGGGCTGCGGGCCACGTCTCTTGCGGCCTGGCCTGCGAGTAGGGATGTATGATGAGGTGACCCTTTGGGTAGGAAGGGGCGGAGCATGCCAGTGGCGCAATGTCGTACGGGGCAGTAGGGATGCGTCCGGCCGAGTCGAGCGCGGGGAGAGGATCAAAGTGACTATACTTTTGGAGTGCTATCGTCGAGTTGTGTTGGGTATCCGAGTGGCGGAGGGCGGGGAGGTTGGTGATGCTGCGGGCAAATGCTGGCGGGTCGAATGGAGCGCCACCTCTCGTCGAAGAGGTAGCTTGTGGGCAAGCTATCGTGGGCATCAGAGCCGGCTCTTGGTTGAAGGCTTGAGTGCACAGGCCGAGTCGTGCTCGACGGAGCGGGATGCGGCGTAACATCGGGAGCGACAGTCGAGGTGCGAGCAGAAAGGAGAAAGGAAGGAAGGATTGTCTAAAAGGAGGAATGCCCGAATGCTCGAGAAGATGGCAACTGGGAGGAAGAAGAAGAAAAGGCAGTCGAGGTGCGTACGCAGGAGAAAGCGGACGATGTGGCGGAGGCAGCGAGTTGATGTGCTTTCGAAGTCTGGGAAAAAGAGGCCGGGTTGCCTTGAGCTGTATGCGCACCCCAGGTACGGTTCAACACTCTCATTTCCGCCCTAGGGCCACGGCTCGCACCAAATTTCTAACGTGCGTAGGCGCATAGGCGCGGCGGGGCCCAATGCTGAGCCGGACCCAAGCAGGCCACTTCTTCGCACGCGTTTGTCAGCGTGGGTCGACCCGCGGGAAGGCGAATGAGTGCCTCGGCTGTGCCATAACCGCAAAGGCCACGCCCGCGTACAACACAACGCAACGCAACACAACACAACAAAGGACAGCTGTTGCGTGGCCCCGCTTGCGCATAAGCATGGCCTTGTCCTATCTGGCTGAGACGGGAGGGCGATACCAGGCGGATGGATGAGGTGGGCAGACCACTTGCTCTGATCGAGTTGGCTGTCAAAGGCACGCGTCGCGTACTCACGAGTCGAGTCAAGGACCAGACGCGTTTGTTTTCGAAGTGGAGCAGAGGGTGTAAACCCAGTTCCCAACGTCACAAGGATCCTGCAAGACTCGAGCACATCAACTTGTCCTCGAGTTGTACTGAAGCGACCTCCAGTCCGCCTTGAGAGCAGTGGGAGGCATCACTTGCCATTACACACTGTAAGTACCCACTGCCACCCACTCGCCCTTGTTCTTGTTCGCCCTTTGGCGCGTCGTGCGCACAGACGCGCCCGAAAGTGATGAGTCGACTGGACCTTCGCGCAGTCCAGCGCGCGTTGCCCTCGCTGCTCCCTGTTGCATTTGCATTGCGTGCATTGTGTGCCTGCCTTGTCCCACGCTACTTTGCTCCTAGGTAATCACCACCTCTTACTCTCACTCAACCCTCAGGATAAATATCGCTAGGACGTCCTCCACTCCCCCCTTTGCGTCCTGGTTGTACACTCCTTCGTCGACTTCCCTCCCAACTACAATCGCACTCCCTTCACCAACACCACCACCACCAACGACCCGCATGACCGACTCGACTCTGTGAGTACTTCGTCCCCGTCGCTCAGCCACTCACCGCCACCGAGTGACGCGCCCACACCTCCACTGACACTTTGTCAACCTATTGCAATTGCCACCACCCAGTCCATCTCAGGTCGGCGACCAGGCCGCCTCCAACAATGTTCAGGCCACCACCCAGTCCGTCAATGATGCGGCCGTAGCCTCCAGCGCAAAGGGCAAGGGCAAGGCTGTCCAGGGTGAGTAATCCCAGCCTAGCAAGTACACAGTCGTCCCTCGCGAATCGTGACGCTGACATTCACTCGTCTCAACCCCGCACCGCAGAGCCAGAGGAAGACGATGACGACGATGACGACGAAGACGACAGCGACGATGATGACGACGACGATGACATGGACGAGGACGACGTGAGTGTACCGACTCGCCTCTTTTCGACTCTTTGCTGCTTCAGCCCACAATGTTGCTAATTTGCTTTGCCCCGGCTCCCCCACCATCCTCAACAGGACCTGAGCATTGAGCCAGACGAGATTGACCCCACCAACATCTCCTCCTACGGCATCGGTAACCGCCCTTCTCGAACCCGCAAGCCCATCGACTACTCCAGCGAGGAGGCCCTCCAAAAGGCCGGACTCGCCCCTGAGAGCGCAGTCGAAGAAGACGATGACAAGGAGTTCAAGGCGGTGAGTAACGGTGCGGATGATTCGTAGACTTTGGGCAGGGCAGCCGCTTGGTCGCTCCCTCGCTTTTGACTAGCATCGATGGGACGGCCTTTCGCTGATAAGCTCAGCTTGCAACAGGCCGGGCGAAGCGGACTTGCACCTACTCTGGGCGAACATCACTCCTCAACGTTACCTCCATCTCACACCCCTTCTCGATCGAATCCAACATCTAGGCCAAGGAAGACGACTTCTGAACTCGATGCACAGACATATCAAGTCCTTGAAGCGCTGTCTCGAGCCGACGCGGCCCAGCTATCTATTCTGATTCTGCAGCAGCCTTCGCTTCCGCGCCTTATGGCTTCGGCCTTGCATTCCCTCGTTCAAGCTTGGCCTATCTCCGCCTTGGAGGTTCGCCCTACCAAAGGCTCGCCAAATTCCATCAGTTTCGAAAACATCGTACTAGTCTTAGAGCACGCCTCCTTGAGTCCAGATTCTTCACTTCCGAGACGTCTCCTGAATTCTCCAAACGCCGTCGTCGACTTTGCTCTTCTAGCTGGCAGCGTGTCGGGCATTCGTCCTCGTGCCACAAGGCTGCTCTGGCGCATCGTCGATCACGTACGCGCAGACGACTTCATCTTTGCCGCAACACAGTCTGTCCTTCGGTCTGTTGAACAATCACAACTTTCTGAGATCAGTCAATCAGTCCGGATACTGGCTTGCCTGCTTAATCTGCTGCCTTTTCCGAAGCCAGGAGGCCAAAGGGCTGGAAACATCAATCTCGCCCGACTTGCGAGCATTGATGCAGTTGCAGCGCCTCTAGCGGCCAAATTTGCAGCCCTGGTTCCACCTGGCTATGCAGCAGCAGAAGACGTCCCCGTAGACATCTTGGCTGCAAAGGCACACATCGTCGATACTCTGGTCGCTCTCATCGCTCGTCGCCTGGATCAAGGGGCCAACGTCTCTTCGATCATCGTACAAATGGCCGACGATGCGGCTCAGTCGCCAGGAGCCGCGGCCGAGGGTGGCAAAGGACCATTGCTGAGCCTCCCCTTGCTCGCCGACGTGCTCCTCGCGTATCCAGCTCTTTTCGAGCGCAGCAAAGCAGTCTTGCAGGATCTCAAGCCCGCCAATGCCAACGAGCGAGTAGAGAAGGAGCAAGCGCAGAACATCCTCTCTGCCGCTGAGCAGGCAGGTCGTATCTACGTGGCCGCGGGCAGCGCGCGTGCCAGCAAATTGTCTTCTCTAGGTGGCGGCTGGCGACAAGTCAAGGCAGCTCACCAGCAGCGCCGCGCTGGGACCAAAGGAAGAGGCAAGGCTCGTGCTGTGGCCCCCCAAGACGAGGACGACGCGATCTCACCGTCCCTGCTCGCCACATTGGAAGCGATTCTGCCTGATCTTGCAGCAGATCAACCGAGACTCAGGCGAATCCTCAGGCGATCAGCTTTTCGCAATCGCAGTGAGGAAGAGGTGGTGCAACTCTTGTTCGAGGATCAGGCTGAAGCATCCGCATCGTCCCAAGACGAGGCAGACACCGACACGATCGATACAACTCCATTGAACGTCGACGCACCTTCTGCAGTCGGTCGTCGCGCTAACATCTTTGATGAGCAGCCTTTGGATGCCTCTCGCCTGCGATGGCACACGACTGCCGATGGGAACGATGACGCCGGGAAAACGCTATCCCAGCCTTTGCCTTCGTCCCTCAAAGCAAGCATTCTTGCTCGCGTTCAGATGCAAAACGCCGCCGAGCTGGAAGCAGCGCGCGGAGGCGAGGGACAAGAATGGAATCCATTTGCGGAAGAGGAGGCAGCCTTGCTCGGCTCCAGCCGTGAGGTCGGATTCGAGGAAGACTTGGAGCTAGAGAGCGAACAAGATAGGATCAACCGCAAGGTCGCTGTCAGCAACCTCGGTGGCGAGCGAGGCAATGCCAGGGAATGGACGCCCAGGAGGGCGGACTACGGAGACTTGGATTCCGAAGACGAAGACGAGGACGAGAATAGCTCAGAATCAGACGTGGAACTTCGTCCGGGCAAGGAGATCCCACTCGTAGACTTGCAAGACGACGTGCAGTCTCGCTCTGGTGCCAAGTCTGCGCATCTATCCTTCGCGGACTTCAAGGCGGGCTGCACTAAATATCTAGCTTTCTACCAGCGCAACGCCAGGGGAAAGGCTACTTCTGGAGAGTCAGGTCTAGGACCTGGTAGCTACGCACATGGCTGGATTTGGAAGGAAGTCGCAATGGTGAGCGAGGAGAATTTTTCGCAGGGTGTAGCGGATCATGCTGACCAGGGCATTTGCGGCGCACGTTCATGCCTTTCATCCCACAGTTGCCAACATTGTCGCATCTCACCCGTACCTTTGTGCTCTCGGGAGCAGCGTCAGCAAAAATAGACTCGGAGGCCTTGGAGGCTGGAGGAGACGGGATCACGTCTCATTCGACTCCCGACGAGCCCGAAGACCCGGCCTCTGCTGAGGCACGCGCAATTGGTCCTTTGAACAGCTCACTGAACGTCACTCAGTCGATTTTCTATTCATCCACGTGGCATGTGCCTGTCCTGTGGCTGGACGCATATCGTACCGTAGACGGTACACCCTTGGGCCTCGAAGAACTCATGCATTCAGGATTGTTCCATCGCATCCTCCCGACCGCTCAGCTGGACGATATACAGAGCGACGATGGCAGATCAGCCTTTGCTACAACGCTGGCACCGCTTCTCGCACCCGACGCAAGCGCCGTCAAGGCGGTGGAGACGCCGGCCTACTTTCCGCCCCTCTCCACCGCCGATCATCCGCTGACATCTCTGCCGTCGATATGCCTGCACCCTTGTCAAACGGCTGCGGTTGTTGGCGAGATGCTGCAGGGAAGCGGCAAGGGTAGTCATCAAGCCTACCTGGAAGCCTTTATGACAGTATGCGCCAGCGCGGTGGAGATGAGAGCAGGCGATGCCAGCGTAGATGGCCTTGCGCAAATACCAGGAGCAAACGACCAGAGCCAATCATCACGTCGCAAAGCCCTCAAAGACGCCAAGTCGGCAGCGTTGGCACAGAGCCCGCAAATTTCGGTTCCCGCGTCATCGTCGAAACCATCGGCGTCGGTAATGGCCGAGCGCGCAGCAGAGCGTGTCTTGATCTTGGCCTATGCGCGACACGGCGCTGCCTTGTTTGCCTCGCCCCCTTCGAGCAAAGACAAAGTCAAAGCCAAGGGCGAGACTGGCGAGGCTGCTGTCCCGAACGCCAATGTCAGGAAGAGCGCGACGAGGCAAGCTTTGAAGAGAGAGCTGGCCGGTATTGGCAGGCAGGGCAAGGAGTGGGATGACCACTTGATCGAGAGCTGGGGGAGGGCATTCGAGAAGAACCCGCGCAAGGATGCCCTCGTCTCGTCGGCGACGACGGTGAGCACCGATATCATCGGTATGACTAGCGGAGCTGGCAACCCCAACCTGCGTCATCTTCAGGCGCGCGGATCGGGTGCAGCGTCAGAGTCCTCAGACGCAGGTACAGGCACAGACACAGATAGCGATGCAAGGGGAGAAGCGCGCTTCGGCCCTGATCGAGGCCGTGGCGGCCGGGTTTTGCGTGGTGGTGGCGGCGGCGGGGGTCGAGGGGGAGGCGGGACCGGCAGGGGCGGCGGGAGCGGTTCGAGCACTCGTGGCGGACACTCGGGCAACGATCGACAAGCGAAGCGTAAAGAGCGCAGGGGAAATGATGCCCGGGTGAGGGGCGCCGATAGGAAGGCCAGGCAGATGGGAGGCGCTGGCGCAGGCCTCGGTTGATCGGGGAAGGCGAGTCACAGAAATGGAGCCCAGATTGCCGTCCCCGTTTCACACCTTGTGCAGAGTATTTGAATCAGAGCCGCATATACGCGTTGGAACTCATTGTGATTATCACCGCCGAACACTTCACCAACTGGTGAAATCTTACAATACATATTGAGCTTTGTCTTTGAAATAGAGGATTCATGCCAGAGAAGCCCCCAAACAGCGCCGAATCGACAAAAGCGCATCAGGGCTTCTTCTGAGTCTTGAAAAAGGCGCCGGTAGTCCAGAGCGATGCGTCTGATTGTGCGATACGTCGCAGCGCATAGCGTCGAGTGGGCGTCTTGTTGGCGCTACCCTTGCTCGAAGCGCCGTCTTGCTCTTCAGTCGTAGACGTGGACTTGGCTGTCCCCTCGAGGTTCGCCCGCTTCGAAATCTGCAGTGGCGCCGTGTTGACCTCGCCCTGCAGCCGCGCTGTAGACTTGACCAGTCGCAATGGCATGATCCTGCGCTGCTGCGCTTTACTCGGCGATGCCGTATGCTCCCGGGCCTTGCCCTTGGCTTTGCAGGGGGAGGCAGTCTTGCTTCGCGTGTTGCGGGCGGGGCTCAGCGGCAGGAACGGCGTAGGGACTATACTGGCTGAGACAGCCCGCGTCGTGGTAAAATTGCTGCCGTCTGGCCCGGGGCCGGCGCCAGAGCCAAGACTGCTATGACGCACCTTGGCAGCCAGTGCAGGACACGGGCTCGCAGAACAGGCGACGCGAAACGCTTCTGCTGCGGCTCGGCGCGCGGCGGCTCGTGTCTGCACGCCACTGACTTTACGGGGCGTCTCCGGTACGACACGCTCGGCTTGGTGTACTTCGGCGGCTGTAAGCTCCTTGAGGAGGAGATCGAGGTCGTCGATGGATTCCTGGCCGGCGAGGGTACGCCTGAGTGTGGACGAGGCAGGAGTAGGAGAGTGGCCGAGTGGAGAGTCGTCGGACGACAACGAGAATGTATCGGAGTCATCGTCCCTGTCATTCTCGAGGCTGTGTATGATGACGGTCCTGTTGCTGTAGTCGGACTCAGTGTCCTCGAATGTGCAAGCTGGCGACAGCGTCGAGGGCAAAGAGGCATGCGGCAGAGGTGCAGGCGGGCACTGGGCGCGCTGCCAGGGCTGCTTCGACGTCGACACCGGCGTGCTACACCTGGGGGGCGTCGATGAGCTAGGTATGGAGTGATGCGACAATGAATAGGATAGGGAGTTCATGGACTCTTCGCGGATCATGCTGAGGGGTGTTGGTCTAGCCACGAAAAGCTGCGCGATTGAGGGCAAAGGGGCGAAGACGAGATGGATTGTCAATGAGCCTGTGCATGTAGACATACACGCATACGCCAGCAAACCTACTTTGCGCTCCTTGGGCTGGGGATTTTGGCGAATGCTGATGCTGGTGAGCTCCTCTACTACCTCGTCATCAGAGGCGTCGCCGTCCTCCCCCTCCTGATACTCGACGAGGCGGTTTGAGGGACCGGAAAGGGCAAAGAGCTCAAGAGAGACCTCTGCAGAGTGGGAAGGTCCTGGTGACGAAGGAAGCTCTTCTGGGCTGCGCGGTGAACAAGGGCGATATGTTGGATTGGGCGGCGGGGTTTCGGTCCCACGGCTGATACTGAGATTGACTTCATCATAGTAGAAAGCGACGCCGTCACTGGACGAGTCCAGCAGCATCCGAGAAAGGTCGGCCTGGGAGTCGGAAGCCGTGGTGAAAGAGTCAAAGGCGGAAGTCTCCGCCTCGTCGCGAGGAAAGTGTGGCATCGTGAAGGTAAAAGGGGTGTAGGGGGTGTCAAGAATGTCAGAATGGAAGACACGTAATGTGAGAAGGCTGTGTGCAGGGAGGCAATGGATCAGTGGGGTGACTTCAACCAAGTAGGGCTTGGAGTACGAAGGTTGGTCGATTCTCTTGATTGCGGTCGTTTGTGGCAGCCGTTTATTTGGGTTCTCACCAACACCGAGAAGCTCATCCCGGCAGCGCCCTCAGAGTCCGCCGGTGTTGTTGTTATGGCCGAAGGCGCGTCACATCCTCATCCAATCGCCTCGCGACGTGGGAGCAAACCCCGCTGCCCGCCCCAAGCTGGCTGTTGTGACTGAGGGCCGGGCTGGCTCGCATGTCGTCGCGTCGACGGCACGCCCGACGTCGAAGTTCCAGATGGCGAAGTGGCCGAACATCTTCGATTGCAGGTTCTCTTGAAGAAGCTCCGCTCGTGTGAGATCCACAACAGAGTGCAGAATGTGAGCTTGAGGATGCAACCAGATGCTCACCCGCAACCGCAAGTAGGGAAGGAGGTGTCAGTGGGCTCCCTCCCTCGCTTGCCTGCCTGCCTTGCCCGCCCGCCAAGAAGCCGCCCCGCCGCGCGTTTTGACGCGCCCAGGGAGGACGCACGCGTTCAACGGCCCTCGCCCCTGGTGTGTGGGCCACTTCCGCCTTGCTTGGCCCTTTGGGAAAAGTGTTGGTCTCGCCGTAGGGGTTGCGGCCCGACAGCCACGCGGCACGCAACAAGGGTGCAGGCACGGCACACGCACACGCACACGCACACCTCGAGCCCCTGAGTCGACGGCAAGTGCCAAATTGCCGGGGGCCGGGGCAGACGGCACGGCGGCTCGGCGGCTGGAATGGTACGTATGACTGCACTGAACGTCGGCAATTGCGTAATGTGAACGCAAGAATGGCTCGAGCTCCCTACCAAGCGAGGTACACAGCAAGCAGTGGACGTTTTGGCTGGCCGAGCTGGAGGTTGCTGGCTCGCCTTCCTATTGTACTCACCTTGAAGGGCTCCATTCTCCTCCTTCGTCATCTTTCTCTGTGCGAAAGACACTCCCCACTGTCCTCTTCCCAGTCTCGCGGTCGCACATGGACCACCACCACACATCCTCGCCGCTGAATTAGAATCCGCCCCTCGGGCGGTGCATTCGAGGCTGGGCGCTTGGCCTCGGGTTGTATATAAGCTTCACATACTCGCTCTTCCGTCCTCCATCCTCCCTTCTCTCTCGTGCGCCGTCTCTTCCTCACACCTATCTCTCTAATCAATTCCCTCTTCTGTGACGGACTCTGCAGAGAGCGCATTCCCGGAACGATCGCTCATCTTCCCGCCCTGCGTGATGCACGAAGCAATGGCCGACGCAGCTTCAAATCCGAGGAAGCCCCTCTCACGCTCTCCCTCTGTAGCCTCAACCTCGTCGTCATCAACCTCTCGCTCCTCGAACAGGCCTCCACCGCCGCCCAAGCCGTCCTATCTCAGTGTGGCTGTTACTGGCACTCTCAACTCCGATGCCCTGAGAGATTATGTGCGCGCACAGTCTACCGGCGGCAGCTTCAGCAGCCAACGCTCCTTGGGTTCGACGCGGAGCGATGACGATGACGACAATGAGGAATGGGGAACTGCGAAGCCCTTCCAGCCTTCATCGACGCCTTCTCACTCCAATAGCGGCAAGACGCCGCTCAGGGATATCTTCAGCTCTGCGTCTGAGCCCTCCGAGACCCACGAACCTGCGCGCCAACCTCATCCCTGCGAGGAGCCCATTGCGGAAGCCCATGAGCCGCACAGTAGATACGTCTCGTCCGTATCTACGATCAAGGCCAGTCGGCAACCTCGGAGGCCGACACCATGTCAGACAGAAGGTGTACCAGCTGAAAGCGACGAGCAGGTCGCTGAGCCTGACAGCCAAGCAAGGGGAGAACGCCAGACTTCTGCAGACGTAGCCTATGCTCGGTCCTCGCCTTTGCAGGAGCGGCCAAGAGAAGACTTCCACACTAGCAATGCAGAAGGTTCTACGAGCCTGCTGCTACATGAGTACGAAGATCCCGAAGCTATAGGCCACCACCGAGGAGACACTAGCATTGCCACGCTCCGACCATTTGCAACGGCAGCTCTACACGTGCAGCGCTCCAATGACATACCTACAGCTGCGCTTATGACGGGTGTGCGGCTCTCGCAGATTACCAATCCTGGGGATAGCGAAGACCTTCCATCACCCATTTCGGGCCTACCGAGGTACTCCACGGCGTCATCTTACGGCATACCAGCCAATGATGGGGAAAGGTCACGCGAGCCATCGATCTTGAGCGCGCGTGGGAGTACCACATTTGCCAAATGGGACATGCAATATGCCGCCAACAAGGCGCCGAGTGTCTTTCCCATGGAGCGTGCGCCCCTGGAAGCGGTGACTTTGCAAGAGGAGAGAGCTACAGGGCCCACAGACTCCGCGGCTAAGGATGAGCCAAACTGGTCTCAGCGACAAGAGGGCGCCACCTCCTCCCAGCAATCTGAAGCGTCTGCGGAACCCATGGCGTCTACCTCGGCTGCACCGGCACAGACTGACAAAACCAAGGCATCAATTGACTTGCTCCCGAGCCACGCATTGGAGAATGCCACTGCAACACCGTTGCCTCCGCGCCCCAAAGTGGCGCGTGCATTGTATGCCATCCATGGCGAATCTTCCTTCAACGAACTTTCTCTGGCCGCTGGACAGAGCTTCCAGATCATCAATGAGGAACTCCAGGGTGGGTGGTGCCTAGCACTGGTGCGCGACGACAGCGCAGAGAACGGCTGGCGTCGCGGCCTGGTACCCCGGGGTTGGTATGCAATTGAGCGGGAGATGGCTCCTCCTCCTCCCCCCGAACCTTCCGAGGCCGAAGTGCTCGAGCGTAAGAAGAGCCAAGACGAGGTCTATTTGGCACCAGTCACAGTCAAAGCAAGTAACATACATGCAGAGGCAGAAAAACAGCCACCTGTTTTGATTGAAGACACCGAGGTTGAGCTGCACCCTCCAGCGACCTTGTCGCCTGTCCTTGGTCCTCAGAGTTATCAAGAAGCGGCCTCGTCCTCGGCCATCCTTTCCGTCTCGCAATTCTTGAATCACGGCTCGACAAGCAAAGATCCGGCTACGTGGCAGGTCGGCGGCCTTGAGACTCCGTCCAAATTTGGCACAGCCAAAACCCACAAACGCCAGACGCGGGCCACGGCTGCGCTCAGCCAGCTGATGAGCCCGTCGTCCTCGAATCACGGCAGCGCTTTTGTGACTGGCGGCAGCGCTCCGTCTGGATCCTCGAAGCTTCTGACACCACCTGGCGCTTCGAGACGCCAAAAGCTCTCGACGTCAGCACAACATCCCATATCCCCCACTTATGCTAGAGCACCGGCAGTAGCTGACAAGCAGTCAGGTCTGCCGACCCCGTCCCCCACCAGAGCGATGCCTCTGCCTGACATAAGCGATGACCTCGAGTCTCCGGAGGACTCGACTTCTCAACCAGTGCTTGCCAGCCACAGCGACACATTACCAGCCTCTCCAACAAGACCAGAGGCGCTGCAAGATCTCGACTCGCTTGACGCTCCCGGCACGGCGATGCAGCCCGCTACCCTTGCCCACAACCAGATCCTTCCATTCTCCCGCAGGCTGAACAGATTCTCGCCATTTGTGGTCAGCGGAGCCGAATCCTACTTGTTGTCCAGGGAGGTCGAGCACGTACACGCAAAGGCCGGTGCCGATCGTCAGTCTCGGCAAACGCTTGGTCCAGGTACGGGCGAAGTATCGGACACGCATGAAATCGTCACCGAGACCAATGGAGAACTGAGATGGAGAGAGCAGGTTGATCCGGTCTGGATCGAGATCCATGATCCTGCTTATGTTGAACTCAACACTGCCAAGAGCTGGCTACGACTCAGCGCTGAGGGGGTCGTAGTATTCCAGGTGACCACGCGTACGATCGAAGGTGATTTGGCGGCCTACAGGGCATCCGACCGGTACGAGCCTGCCAAAGAGCCTGCGACCACAGGAGCTACTGCCGCGTCGTCTTACTCTCTTCCTCCTTTCGATCCGGTCCTGCCCCCGGCCGCCTCGAGCTCTGCGCACACAGTTCCGCGACGCTACAAGCATTTTGTGCAGCTGGCCGAGCTTTTGGAGCTCAAATATCCCCTCCTTGCCGCCACAGCGATCCCGCCGCTCCCTGCAAAATCTCATTCACGGCGCTTCGATGCCGAATTCATCGAGCTTCGGCGAAAAGAGCTTTCCAATTGGCTCGAACGCGTCGTCAGACACCCGATTCTGCGAAAAGACGGGGCCCTTGTTGCCTTTCTGATGTCGGGAGCAACTCCATGCGAAGCATTGCAAGACGGCGAGGAGGACAAGTATCAAGAGTTCGAGCAGTGGCTCGCTGCATATCGGCAAAGCGAGAGGGCCGGCCAAGGACAACAGCCTGAGACGATGACACCGAGCGCTGCATTCTTTGCTCGAACTTTCCACCCAGAATTCGCCGTTGATCAAGACGAATTCGACGCCGAAGCGAAGCGCTGTGAAGCGTGGTTCCGCAGCGTTGAAGGGCAGATTACGGGGTCTGGCCACGCAAAGAAGCACCCTGAGCCTCTGTTGGGTGCTTTCAGGGGCATGCGCGAGGATCTCGTGGCGACTTCGGAAAGCTACCGTCTCTTTGCGAGGAGTCTGCTTCGACTGACAACAGGCGTCGACGACAGTATGGGCGACCTCAAACAGCATGGCCATGCGACTGCGGGAAGGAGCGCAAGCCAAAACGATGCTGGTATTTGGTGTTGGCGCGACAACTGTCTAGGTGAGTTAAGAGGAGCCGACGGCGCGGAGTATCGGGACACGATTTGCTGATGAGAACGCTTTTCCCGTTGCAATTTGCCGCTGGCTCTAGAATGTGCCGCTTTGACGCATTCACTGCAAACCACGTCGGATACTTTACAAGAAGTCGCCGACCTACACGAGCAACAAGCCCGATATCACCTTTTCCCTACTCATGAACGGATCTGGAATGTTAGTCGCCCTCACACCACCAATCAGGCCTTGTTCGAAACGCACCATGCGACGCTCGCAAAGTATGCCTTGGCCCGAGCAGCCGACTCGTCCGCCCTTGCCCAAGATTCTGCGTCAGCCCAAGCCTCTTCCGGGCCTCTGCCAGTAGATGTCGCCGAGCACCTCGCTGGCAAGGCAGAGACGGTGTTGAATGTGACTATGGCGGAGATCGATCACCAACACGCGAGCAAGGTATCAGACTGGACCAAGATCGGCAAAGACTTCCTCGACGAGCAAATAGGCTTCTATGAGGAAGTCCTCGGAAAGCTACACGAAGCTAGGCGGACATACGCCCCCTCCGAGTGGAAGCGTGCAGCCGAGAGAAGCTCGACCTTTGCCGGCCACCAGGAAGGAGGTCCTGAACCTTCGCCTTATCTCTCTGAACTTCAGACAGCTCGCGCCGCGCCTCCGCCGCCCTTGACTCACCCCTCGACACAGCTCCTGCGTCCCGGTGCAGTTGAGAGCGTCCTTCTCCGCCCAGTCGGATTGGCAGGAGAAGTTCTGGTAGGAATGTTGGGCGGCAAAGGCGGACGAGCGGATGCTAGGCGTGCTTTCAGCAATGCCGGAGTTGCCAGTAGCAGCGGCGCACAGTCACAGCCGTGGGTGGGGCACTCCATGGGTCGCAGTTTCAGCTCCGGCTCAGGGGCACAGCCGCGGGCGGGCTCGTAGCGGTGTCGCGTGCAAGGCCTCCAGTTTGAGGTGAGGCCGGTGGCTGACTGAGCTTTCAGCGGCAATTACGCTGAGTCTGTGTATTATCTTCGACAAGACTAATGAACAATGTACAATGCAGTATGACAGCTAGAGTCGGACGTTCAACTGACGATTCTGCCCGTTTCAAGCGGGCCGGTAGGTGCCACAATCTTTTGGAGCCAGCCGCGCGCGGCCAAGATTGGGAGAGGCTGTGAAGTGGACCGTGGCGGCTATCTGTAACAGCGATGGTCTGTTAGCTCCATCGGTGAACGGCATCATCCACAATGGGGCGGATCAGTTTGCGCCCACCATTGACGGCGACGTGATGAGTCCAAACCATCTGCCTCTTGCCGAGCTCGTGGCTCCTAGACCAGGGCTTGGCCAGCAGAACTTGATTGGATGCAATGGCGGCTGAGATCGTCTCAAAGAGGGAGTCAGCTTCCTCCTCGTCGAAGACAGGATCGGTCCGCACAACGAGGACAATTTGGCGCTCCTTAATCTTGTGCTTCTTGATGGTTTCCAGGTCGTGTTCGTGACCGTCGTCATCATCTTCGTCTTCGTCGTCGTCGTCGTCCTCTTCGGACACCCATTGCTCTTCCTGAACTGTTCCGTCGGGTCTGACTACCCTTTTATAGGACAGTAGTGCGATTGAAGCATCGGCGTGGATTTCTGCAGTCCAATTGCGCTCAATGGCGAACCACTCTTCAATGGACTGGTGAGGGGTGAGCTCTTGGATCTGGCGCTTCAACGAATAGGGAATTGAAGCATAGCCGATGTGAACGTCTGGGCGGGCTGAAGGAGTGTCAATCACACCGCCCTTCCAATCCCTCCTGAGCAGATCGCGTACGTTCAAGTGATCGAGATCTTTCTTGGCCTTTTTGAGAATGTAGCTGAGCTCGTCCATCTTGTCGTAAAGGCTCTCATTCCGCCAGTTGGATCGCTGGAGAAGTCTGGACGCGACAAACTTGTCCGTCGGCGTAGCTATGCGGCTTTGCAGGCCGTTGGAGTCGATGGCGATGGCTGACAGCAGGAGCTCAAAGAGCTCGTGAGGGAGATGGTACTCGCCCTCTGGAAGCTGCTCGATCTCATCGAGCATCTGACGGCCGACGATGGTGGAGCAGCTTGCAGTAGGAAGGAATACACGGGGAGAGGCTTCGGGTGCTGCTCCTCGATCTACATGGTGATCGAAGATGCTCAAGATGGTGGCATTCTGCCAATCTGGCACCGGTTCGGGGTGGTCGACGAGGACGATGCCACGCAGCAATGCAGACAGCTCGGTCGGGGGTATTGGGAGCTCGTCGATGGTCAAGAGGTCTTGATGTCCGGGCGACATCTTGACATTGTCCAAAGCCAATTTGTTCTCGGGCCGCAGATCTAGTGCATCGGCCGCAGTCTGGAGGAGGCCAATGGCCGGCCTGCTAGGGTCTACGTGGCCCATATGGTAGGCCCAGGTGAAGGCAGCGGCCATGGAATCGAGGTCACCGCCCTCGTTGCCCATGACAAGCGTCCAATTGCCTGCCTTGCCGGCGCGGACATCCTTGAGGAATTGCGCCTTGGTTGCAGCAGACCATTCGGAGAAATGGCCGACGCCCAGATCGAAGATGGGATCGGGCTGTTTGAAGACAAGCTGTGACTGCGGTAATGCGAGGGTTGTCGCGGCGTTGGTGAGGAAAAGGAGCACAAGCCCCACGAATGACGAGAGCATTGTTCCAGGCGGCGGGGGAAAGATAAGCCGAGACCAAGTGGATGCGGATCAAGTGCACACTGCAGTTGTAGCAGGATGAGATGACGAATAGAGAATGGATCGATGGAGGGAGGAGAAAGTGGACGGCACACTCATGTGTGCTGAGGGGGAAGCGGAGATTTTGTGCCCCGTCCCACCGAAGAGGTACTTGAGGGGCGCCAAGAGCAAGTTGACCAACCCCGACTGTCTGACGTGAGAAACAGGGGTCCAGGAGCGAGCAGCAAGGAGCGAGCAGAGCAGCCAGCAACCCTCCACAATTCTACCGGGCGGTGCGCGGGGTCAACGTTCCTTCGCTCCGTGACGGCTCTTGGCGCGGCCCGCGGAAGCGCACCAAGGGTGGGAACACGCGACGCGACTCGACACGCGTACTTAAATAATAAGCTCAGAAGGACGCGTCCAACTTCAACCTGCTTCAATTTATTTCTAACGTTGCGAATCAAGAGGATTCGCCGGCCTGCCAGCAAAGCCACAATGGGCCCATTGACCCTGCCGATGCTCGTCCCTCGCGATGCCTTACTTCTGATCTTACCAATGGTGGGTCGCGCCCGCTCTCTCCGACTGCAGCAAGCGTGTTCAAAATGGCCACCGTCTGGATACGAAATCTGTCGTCGGACCCTACATTCACCGACCTCGACGCCGTCCAGCGTTTCGTCGACTCCATGTTCATCCAATATCGCGACTCGCTCTGCTGCCCATCCTGTGGAAGCAAGGGCGCCCTTAACCTAGATCAGACCGGCGGTGGCGCTAGGGGAGGCAGGAGGTTTCGGCGCTACAAGCACAAGTGTGCCCATCTGACGTCGGGCAGGACCTTTACAGTTGGCATGGCCGACATGGTAACGATGCTCCTCGCACCCATATTCCAGAAGACTGCTTCACAAGCCACCAACAACAGGCGCAAAGAGGCTCTGCGTGTCCTCAATGTCATGTCTGTCGCGCTTCAACGGATGAAAGACTTGGGTCAGAGGTTCGACAGCACCACTTTCCAGGCCAGGCTGGAGAAGCTCAGAGAAATCGACGAGCAGCTCGAAGCAGCTTTGCAGGCTGGGCTGCTCGAACAAGACGCGCGTATGCGTGCAGTAGGGACTCGTTCACCTTCTCCGGATCTCGAAGCCGAGTGCTCTCAAGACGTCGATGATGACATGGAGGGTCCCTTTGAGGTCCCCGTTTCAGCCGCTTTCCCATTGTCAGAGGTGAGTTCAGGAAGGGGACAACAACGTCCCGTCACAGCAACCGCGTTTGTTGAGCAGTTGTACCGTCTGTATGCCAACTACATAGGTCGAAGGTCCCGAGAGCGCAGGCCCATCCGATGAGTGCAATGACTGTGAGGCAAGCCGGCCTAGCGCCTCGCCCGAAGCAGCAGAAGTCTCCACGCAGCTCCAATCGCTGCCCATGCCCGCGACCAGTGACTTCGAAGAGAGCCGACAATCTGTGGCTCTAGCGTCGAGCACCAACTTTGACGACGAGATGGTCTCAGAATTGCCGACTTACACGGCGAGCTCGACTATGGGGATTGAAACTGTGGCAGCACAGCTAGCACCGACAGAAAAACGCCATTTCCGCGAACAATGCGTTGGTACCGAGCCTTTGAGTGCTTCATCAGGCCCCGCGAGCCCTGCTGCTCCCTCACAACAACTCGTCTCGCAGCAACTCGTCTTACATACAACGACGCCAGCCGTCGATGACCACACTGAAAACCCTACACGAGTGACGAGGCGCACGCGCTTTTCTCACACGGGCGTCACGCGCACCCAAAGCGTAGAGTTGTGCCCTCAGCCGGCTTTTCAAGCCGTCAACAATACCTCCGTTGGAATCGATGTTGGGTGCAGGCAGCTCAAGCGCCAGCGCAAAGGCACAGCATCACGCGGCAATACGGCGACTATTCGCACTCAGGCTAGTACATCCACATCGGGAGTCAGCGCGAGCTCACGCCCCTCTGCTGTGTCGCGCTTCCAACCTTGCAACAATCTGCGGATCCAGATCAACCTCAACGGACCGATGCCAAGCAATGCCGGCTGTGGCCACCACTCGGTGGCCGAACGAGCGCCTGATCCTGTCGTTACCCGATCACCGCCCTCTATCGCCGAGTACGAGCCCGGTGTCGTCAACTCGGGGCTCTCCACGGCGATCAGTCGCTCTCTCGCCGCAAGCTTGGAAGCATTCACATACGTTTCGGTCGCCTACTTGAATGTGTGCGGACTCACTCAGCAGAAGTGGCAACTGCTCTTCCATGCATTTGCGGATGTGGCCAAGCCGGAGCAGGCGGGGCTCCTCATTCTCGCGGAGACTCACCGGCCAAACCCACTGTCTGATATGCTCTTGAGCACGTATTCCCGGTGGATCAGGGCTATGACACCAGCCCCAGAGCGTGCGTCGGTGCAAAGCTCTCGAGTCACTTCATCCGAGATGGCCGTGTCGTGCAGACCTGGAGGTGGCATGCTGCTCCTTTGTCACCCCGCGCTCTCGCCCTATGTGACCATACTCTCAATCACGCCCTATTCGTGCACCTTTTCAATCTCCAAGCCTCAAGCCAGCCCAACTTCGGCGCCCTCGGTATGGAATGTTCACACCGTCTATCTCCCCCCGTCCATGGGTCGACTGCAAGAATATTCAGTCTTCAAATCATTCCTCTACCCACCTGGACATATCAAGCCGGACCTGCTCTTGGGAGACCTCAACGTACGCTTTGGCGACGAAGTCGGGGCAGTCGGAGACTGGCCCAAGGGGCCCCTTGGGCGACTCAAGGTTGTCGAAGAATGTATGGAAGACCTGCAACTCATCAGGTTGGCGCCAAACCGAGTCAAGGCTGCCTCTCAAGGACGTCTGTTCCGGGAAGAAGCCACTTCTCGCGTGGATCACGCATTCATTAGAACGATGCAGGAAGACGACGGAGGTGCACAGCTTCATGCGAAACTGAGTTTCAGAGTTGCGCCAATTGACACCGATCATCCTCTCATGCGCGTGCGCGTTCGACCAGACTTGCCTTCTACCGGACACTAAGTCCTATCTCCCAGACGTCAAGAGACTTGTTCGTTTATCAATCGACAATTGTCATTATTATCTAGCCATGTGTCTGAGCTCGACCGCCGCTGACCTGTTTGATGGGAACGCGAAAGCGCAAAGCGCACCAATGACTGCCGGCTGGCATCTGCCAATGTGTGCTTTGTGCTCGAGGTCATCTTCATACATGTATGTCTCCACGTGATACTCACCTATAACCTCCTCATTGTTTCGTTGGTGTCTAAAGCTAATCGGCAACTTCCTGGCATACAGAGCGCTTGTCTAGGACAGACTTGTCTTTGACTTCAACGAACTCTCCATAATTTGCTCTTTCCCGATTCATTGCGCACTTGAGCGGGCGATTCTACGCCATATTTCGCAACTGTGTCTTCTCAAACTTACACTCGCAAATTCCGCCCCAACAGCGGAAGTGCTCAAAGACACGGTCATGCTCACATCAGAGCTTCCGCAGCTTTTGCGATTGCGAAACCGAAGTGTTTGCAAGGTCGCGACCTGAATGCCATGTGCGCGAAATGGAGGGTCAAAGTTGCGAAATTTGAAAATTCGTCTCGAGATTGGACGCAAAGCAATGTATGTACGCACCTCATGGACAAATCTTTCATTTCCCTGAGAAAAATGGCGCAACAAGGACGAAATCGACTGCAAAAGAGTGTATGCACGTCCAGTCTCGGAGATTCCGCGCAAGTTACGGCACGCAGACTGTATGTCTGTAGCCCTTCCGCGCTCACTTTTGCGCTTTTCGCATTGAGGCGGGCGCGAGAAGAATATGATG
>RRYC01000260.1:0-71577 GCA_004016185.1 Quambalaria eucalypti
GTGGATGTATGCTGACCCCGCCCTCCCACCCTACCCTCTCGCCCAACGCACAGCGGCGTATCGTACAACATCTGGCATAACAAGTGGTCAGGTGGAGACAGGGACGACCACGCCAAGCACCGGTCCGAGACGCGCTGCGATATTGCTCGTGATGCGGGTTACACACGGGGCGACGCCAATCGGAGCAGTACCGTCTGCCTGCACTTTGCTAGGGGCTGTTGTCCCGCGGGGCAAGACTGCACTTTCCTGCATCGCCTGCCTAGTACAAAGTCGAGTATCGCCGCTGGATTAGTCGCAGATGCCAATGCTGGGACGAGCCAAGGCACAGATATCTTTGGGCGGGAGAAACACGGAGACTACCGTGATGACATGGGCGGAGTGGGCTCCCTACAGCGGATGAACCGTACCTTGTACGTCGGCAAACTCCACGAGGAAGAAGAGGACCTGCGTAAAGTCAGTTCCGGTGGGGCAGCAAACTTACCTGGGAGTGCAAGTGCACGCGGAGGGGCCGCAGGCCCGCAGTGGCGCGATGCAGGACGCACAGTCAAGGGCGGCAAGAGCATTGGACAGGCAAGGAGAGAGTTGGCTGCTGGACATGGCGGCGGTGCGAATCGCGGGCCGCCAAACCAGAGTGCGACGGAAAGAGTCGTACGGCGGCATTTCGGAGAATGGGGGGAGATTGAGCGAGGTGAGTTGTGAAGCGCCCAGGCCTGCAAGAAGCGACTAGCTTTGACCTGAAGAACCTTTCTAACGCACACGCGCCACACACACCCTCGCCACACAAACAGTCCGCGTCCTACACCACCGCGGCTGCGCCTTCGTCACGTACGTCTCGGAGTCCTCCGCGCAATTCGCAAAAGAAGCAATGATGAACCAGTCCCTCGACCACAACGAGATCCTCAATGTGCGGTGGGCTACCGAGGATCCCAACCCCGGTGCGATTCGGCGGGAGAATGCACGCATGAAGGATGAAGGGGCAAAGAGGATTGCGGAAAGGATGGGAGACGAGGAGAGGGCTTTCCTTGAGACGAGGAGGCAGCTCGAGGCTGGGGAAAGCGAGGCCGACGATGGCGACGGCCGCGAGGCACAAGGGCCCAATAACGCCAAGCGCGCTAGGATCGAGGCAGCGGGGCGGCCCACCGACGAAGAAGAAGAAGAAGAGATGGCGCGTCTCGTAGAGGAGAATCGACGCAATTGGGAGGAAATGGACCGAGCAGCAGCGGCGGCGGCGGCGACGACGACGACAGTGACGGCAGACGCTACCCCCGCACCTGCACCTCCCGCTGCCCCATCCTTCCTATCGCAAGATGCACTCGGTGGACTAGCCTTCCTTCAAGGTCTGCGGAAGCAGCAGCCAGTCGCGCCTGCGCCTCAAGCGACAAAGCAAGCTCCCCCTGCTGCTGCGAGTGGTGGGCTTGGGGGGTTGGCGGCATATGGTAGTGACTCGGAGGACGACGAGTGAGCTCTCACTTGAAGAAGACAGGCAGGCAATTACATCTGTTGCTTCGAGCTGTCTCTTAGCACCCTCATGACACCACGAGATAATTTGAAGGCAGTAGGAATATATTGTTTGGATAGACGCAACGACACGACACGACACGATAACATTGCACTGCACGAACGACAACGACGAGCACGAAATGTACAACAGCGTTTCCTTTTTGATGAATGGGGGTTCTTACATTTCCGCTTCTTGTTTGCCACGCCCCCGTCTCTTAGTGTACGATGGTTTAAAGAGCCCGAATTGGCGCCTGGCCAGCCGCCACCCTACGACTGAGCCTGGGCGCGTAACAGCTGCGACCCAAGCCCACCAGTCGCGAGGTCTGACCCCGTCTTTGCCTCTGCGCTGGCTCCGGCTCCCGCTCCTGGCGCGAGTCCGACGCCGAGGGCAGTAACAGGCCCGCCCATCATTCCTGCCATGCCGTGCGCACCTTCGCTCGAGTTGACAAAGATTTTGGCGAAGCGGAGCATGCTTCTGAAGTCTGGGACTCGGAGAGAGCCCGGGGCTGCAACGGGTGGCACAGGACCGAAGATCGGCGGTGAGGCGGAGGTCGAGGCGGAGGTCAACGCAGTATCGACGGTGGTTGCGTGGGATGACGGAGTGGAGCCAAAAGCGTCGTTGGAGCCCTTGTCATTCGACAGGGATTGTGCAGCGCTGAGGCTGGCAAAGGCTTGCTCGGGGCTCGTAGAGGCTCGTGACCCTGGACTGCGCCGGCGAGGAACAGGCCTGCTCGTGGCGTGCCCGAGAAGCACGTGGCAGAGCCAGTAGAATGGCAGAGCATCTTCGCACAGCGGCGTCGCTCCAGAAGCAGTCTTGCTGGTGAAGAGCGGCGGTGTAGCTTCTGATGCGCGAGCCGAGTTCGAGCGGGCGTTTGGCGGTTTCGACGGGTCGCCATTGCTCTCGCCTTCCTTGGCGCTGTGTCCATTCAGACTCTCAGAGCTCGCCTTTGCTTGGGCAGCAGGGCTCGAAGCATGCAAGCAAAGCCTGTCCTCGTCCCATGCCCTGCGCCAACGGCTCAGCGCTCGTTTGAACAGCTCCACCTGCCAGTCGCCATCGACGCTACCATCGCGTCGCTGACTCGCAGCGTAGTCGCGATCGGGCAGCCATGGCTCCAGCGGCGATGCTTTAGCAGCCTTGTCTGCCCGCCCTTGAAGCAAATGAACAATGCCGCGAAGGATGGGCAAAAGGATGACAAGTCGAGCAAAGGGTCCGTGGGCGCCGCTGATGCAGTGGCCGGGGGATTGTTCCCGGTTCTGTCTGTGCCCTTGTGGTTCGCTGCCATTCGTATCGTCGGAGTCCTCGGTGCGAAGCAAGTCCTTCAGAGCATCTCCAAAGGTCGGGCCGTCGTACAAAGCGAGTGCAGCTTTCCAAGCTTCCGCAGTACTCGCGCGCCAAATAGTGTCGGGGGATGGAAGAGGCAAATGCTTGAGCTCTTCCAGCTCGACGAGAGCAGGCAGACCTGCATCGAGTGAAGCCACAGTGTCCATCAGGAAGATGAGAAACGCCGTGCGTCTCCTGCCTTCATAGTCACACCACTGCCGCCACACCTTCTCCTCGTCGGAGCAGTTCGGGATGTACGATGGCAGGAAGCTGAACCCGAAGCAGAGGTTGTCGGCGCCGAACACAGTGCTGCGAACCACCTCTTCCGGCGTGTACCGAATCTCTCGTGGGGCATGTTTGGCCTCGGGGTCGTAAAAGCCAGCTTTGCGCGCCATGGAGACCACGGACCCATGGGAGATCGAGGCAATTGCTCTAGTGGTCGCGTCGGAGCTCAAGAAGTTGTTGGTTTGAAACAACATCATCGCTTGAACGACGGAGACTTTGTCCTTTTCGCTCTCGCATTTGCCCGCAAACGATCTCATGAGCATGTCCATTTTCTATGTGGACGCAGACGGACGTGTGTGAGCAACATGTGTGTGAGCGGCTGGTAGAGAGAGAGTCATTCCGGCTATGGCGGCACGCAAAATACTCACCTCTGTCATGACGACGGGTTTGACCAATTCCATGCCATCCTCTTCGTCAATCAGAGCTTTCACTTCTGCTCGGACTGCAGACGTGGTAGGACCACCGTTCTGTTGCTTTTCAGTAGCTTGGACATTTGCGGCCCCGCCTTGAAGTCGTCTCTGCAAGGGAACGACTTCTTCGCCAGCCCACCAGCGTCGCCCGACTTCGTGGCAGCCGAGCATACATGCTGCAAAGGCGAGGCAGCCGGGCGTCGTGTCAAGTCGGAAGGTCGGCTCATGCAAGATTGGAACGTGCTTGAGAAGATTTTGTTGAGCGTGCATGGCAAGCATGCTGAGTCGAGTCAGTGGCGGCAGCTCCCAATGCGTGATAGAATAGCATGAGCGAAACATGGCCTTGGGGATGAAGAAGGGGTTGCTGACGTCGTCTAAGGCCTGTTCAAGGGCGGAATTGACGAGCCATCCGGCATCTTCGTCGTCTTGAACGAGGTTCTTGGCGAAGATGGCTCCGGTGTCGGGAGTGTGGACAGCCCTCAACGGACTTGCAGCAGCGCCGTTGGCCCCTTCGCCCAGTAACCTATCTGTGGCTTGATTCGTTGGTTTCATGCCTACCACTCCACCGACGCCACTTTGGCGACGTGAAAGAGGAAAATAGCTACCGCCTTCGCCTGGGCCGCGGGGCGTCATTCCATTGGCGAATGAAGCAAGCAGCGTGTTGATGGATGGACTCATCAGCCACCCAACGCTGCTCGGCTGACCAGGCGTGCCCGAGGGCGCCTGAGCATCCCATTGTTCTCCTAGGAGACCGTCAAAATAGCTCGGAGTGTCGAGACCTGAGCCGAGCGCACTTGTCGGTAAGCTATTAATTATGACGCCGCCTCCACTCGATGTCGACCGTAACATAGATCCTAAGTGGCTGCTTCCAGCAGCCGTAGTAAGAAGTCCTGCCCTTCGTTCTTGCTCGCCACCCTGGAGACGCAAAAGAAACGCCTCCGGGCCGGGGGTGACGGCCAGCTCAAAAAAAGGATTCGAAGAAGGATTGGCCGATGTCGTTCCTGGATTATTTTCCATCGAAGAGGAGCCTTCGTGCCGGGTGGATCCTTGGCTGGAGCCGCCCTCGGCATTGGCTTCGCTGCGGACAAACCGAGACGGCGTTTCAGCGCCTCCGCCACCGAGCAATGTCAGCAACCCATTTGCAGCGCTGCGCTGCTGGTCGTCTATGAAATCAGCCAGAGCGGGCAGTGTCCCCGAGTTTGAGACGGACATTGCTACCGAGGCGCTCGGTGTAGTTGGTTCGTCGCGCTGTGCAGACTCTTTGCGTCTGAGTGGGACAGAACCAATGTGGCCATTCGAGGAGGAAGATGTGCCCGCCTTGTCATGCTGACCGGCACTGCCAGAGCCCGTCCGACTTGGCGTAGTGGCACTTGCAGGCTTCGGCGGTGGTCGCATTGTATAGTCAAAGACGTTTGTGTTCAGCGAAGAGGTGGGCGTCCCGGGGGCGATGCCTCGACCTGGACTCGCTACGAGGGGCGTGTCCCTGGCATTTGAAAAGGCGCTGAGATAAGGGCTCATGGAAGAGAGTCCCATGCCAGAAAAGGGAGACAATGGGCCCGAGGGCACAGAGAACCGGGGAGGCTCCGTGGTCCGAGTGCTTGCCGGCGTTGTCGCTTGCGCCTGCGAAGAGGATGCATTTGCGTCGCTAGCAGGTGCCAATGTTTGACTCTGCTGGCTGCCGTTGGATGCATTGGGGCCAGGAGCAGCAAACTCGTTTGCTGGGTAAGAGAAGGCAGGAGCAGCGGAGCTGGTGGAAGAAGAGAAGCCAGGTATCCCGACGCCGGAGCCAACGCCAGCACCGCCACTATTGCTGGGGTTGTTGGACGTTGTTCTTGAGCCTCCGCCGTACACCGACCCTGGCCGCGAGCTTGGCGCAGAGCCCGGGGCTGGGGAAGAGCGGTTACCGCCTTCGAGCTCCCACGGCGGTGGTGCATGATACGGGTCGAGAGTGCCTTTTCGTAGAGAACTTTGGCGCGAACTGCCGGTACTGCCAGATCGATGGGTGTAAGGAATCGTGTCACGGTAGTGTAGGCGTGGCGACGAGTTGCGCGAGTTGAGACTGGCGCTTGATTCTGGACTCGGAGGATAGTTGGGGTGGGGCTGTCCAAAGTTGTTGAGGGCGTGCGAAATGGCCGTCATGAAGTTGTAGGTGCGTGAGTAGTCGCTGGTGTTGGCGTTGGAACCTTGCTCTTGACCGCCGCTGCTGCCGTGGGGATAAAAGGGAGGCGGTGGTGGGAGTGACATCGAGGAAGCACTACCACCCTGACCGATATTGGCATGCGGGAGAAGTGGTGGCGGCGGGCCAGACTGAGCGGCCGAGTAGGAGCCAGGCTGTGCCATGAGCGATGTCGGAGGAGGTGATTGTGACAATGGATCAGGGCTGCCATTGCTTCCTCGCTTCGACCCAGCGCGGGCAAGACTTGCACCGTTGCCATTATCAGACGACCGAGGCGGAACGGGACCTGTACCGGGACCAGCATTGTCCTGGGCAGTGACGGAGCTGCGTTTCCGCGATTTTGCCACGGATGGCTTTCGCGTCTTTTTGGATGCTGCCTCGGCTGCTTCTGGAGAGGGCTGCTCGCCGGTGAGGTGGTAGTGACATTGGCGTTTATGACGTGACAAGACGTCGCTGCGATGATGATGATGATGATGATGATGAAAGGGGGAAAGGATGCAAATGTCAAAGGATGCGCTCGAAATGAATGCTGGATGTCATGCACTCACCTCCGGGAAAACCCTTTACCACACTCGCAAACGAACGGCCGAATGTCTTGGTCTGTAGGTGCGCAAGGTGGTCGTGTGTGAGTGGCTAACAATGGAGGAAGTTCTGACACGTATGGAATAACTCACGTCTACGCTCATGCCTCCTCAGATACTCTAGTCGAGAATAGCTCGTCTGACACGTCGGACAAATGTACGGTGGTCCAGCGGGTGCATCTGAAGAAGTCGTTGGCGGCGCTGCTGCGGCCGCGGATGAGCCAGACTGTGCTGTATCAGCGGAATGAGAAGTAGCGTGACTCTCCTTGGCCGTGGCCGTGGATGGCCTGCGCTGTGCCTTTCGAGGCGGCTGTCCATTCTGGCCATCGCCATTGGTCGCGTCGGGTCCCGACCCATCGCGGGAGTTTTTGCGGTGAGGCGAGGCGAGCGTCTGCGATGGTGATTGTGGAGAATGACTTTGCTGATTCTTTTGATGTTGCTGCATCTGTTCGTGCGAACGCTGCATGGCAGCCAGAAAGGCCGAGGTGGCGGCTGCCTGGTCGTCCTCGACGGGCCTGGCGGACATGGCGCAAGACACGAGCGAGGCCGGTCGAAGGGGAGGCAAATTGTGATAATCCAAGAACACTCCGTTCGTGTCTTGCTTTGTCGATTGATGGATGAGTTGTTGTGGTGCGTGTCGGCGGGATGCGGATACGAAGAGGAGTGGCCGGCCAAGTGGAGAAGGAAGAAGGGGCGCAACGCGAACCAGAGGCGCCCAAGGGCGTGTGGAGGCGGAGGGCGGGCGGTGGGGGCGAGGCGGCCAAGGGTGACCGGGGCGAGCAAGTCGATTGGTGCAAGGTGTCGACTGGGGGGGATTTGAAATGCTAACTCTAGCGAGACCTGTGTATCTAGACGACGTTTCCTCCCGGTCTGATCGATCCAACGGCCAAGGGGAGAGCGATCTGGCTAGCGGCGAGTGGGGTTGGCGAGTAGTGGAAGCGCTGCGGATGCAGGCGGGAGGGCAAGGCCGGCGAGGCGCGCGCGTCGTGGGTTTCGACGTGTGTCGGTGGAGTCGCAATTAGCAGTCAATCACTCGGGTGAGGGGACCGGGGGGGGAGACTGACTCAAAAGGGGAATTGGTGGGAATGGGGCCAGGCTGAGATGATCCTAGAGGCAGTCGTGAACCGGCCGTCTTGCTGTTTCGCCTCGACTTTCCCTTGTTTCTTTCGTCTGTCTCGTCTCTGGGTGGATGTCGTGGGCCGCCGTTGGAGGGATGGAGGGTATTGCGCCTGAAGCGGCCGCGGAGGCGGAGGCGGTGATGGAGCGTACGCGGGCGGACACTAGGCCAACCGACGAGAACGAGTGCGGATGTGCAGCTGCGCAAGACCCCAGTGGAGCCCAGTAGTGGAGCAGTGGAGCAGTGGAGCAGTGGAGGAGGGGCGGGCGGGCAGGCATGGGAGGGCGAGCCGAGGCGGCAGAACAGCGGAGGCAGGCAGGCGCGGAGGCAGACGCGGCGAAGAGCCTGACGCAGCGAAAAGGCTGCCTGCGTCGCAGCCCAGTCACCAGTCACGTCGCAGCGAGAAGAAAGGGCACCCGAGCAGAGGCCACGGCAGATGAAACGCGGGCGACACGGCACACGCGCACATCGGCGGGCCCGCTGACTCGTCTCCCACACGCGCAGAGGGCGAAACCCAGCCAAGCGGACGACGACGGGCCAGGGCGGCAGGACAGCCAGGACAGCCAGGGCAAAGCGCTTGAAAGACGGCAAGGCAGGTCAGCAACCGATCGGCGGGGCGCGGGCGCGGGCAGGCCGCCTCCGAACGGCGCAGCTCAAACGCCCAGATGCGGTGTAGAGGTGAAAATCGCTTGCGAAAAGTGGTTAGAACAAGGGCTATTCACACGAACCGCGCGCCATTTGAACGTCACGCGCGCATATAGTGAGAGTGATTAGCATAAGCAGGCAGAGAGCAGAGGGCGAGCAGAGCAGAAAGACAGAGCACACAAAGAGCACACGGCCCGCGTTCAGCAGAAAGTGGTAGCATTGTTCATGGGGTCAAGGTTGTGCAATTAGGCGGGGCTTGGTACGATCCTATTTACGAGGGTGGTGTCACCCAGCGCAACGCACCCTGCTATGGCGACCGAAAGCCACTGCTTCCGCCCAGCGGCGTCTTGGGGGGAATGGGAGGCGGTGCAGGTGGCCCCGTATTCGTCGCCATGGAAGTTAAATCATGGCTGCGGCTGCTGCCGTGGCCGCTGGAGAAGCCGCCCTCGTCGTCCTCGGCCTCGTGCCAGTTGCTGGGTGCCATCCTGGGCGCATACATAGATGTGGTGCGCGGCTGGCTCGACATCGAGGTCGCACCGTCTACTTCTGGCGTGATTCGAGGAGGCACGGGAGGCGGAGGCGTGGGGCGGTAGACGTACGAAGAACTGCTGTACCCGCCACTGGCACCGTTTGAGCCATTGCCGGGGTAAGCACTTCCGTTGAGACTATCCGCAAAGCTGCCATTCGGGAAAGAGCCAGATTGGATTTGGCCAACCTGCTCATAAGCGGATGGTTGGTTGGCTGTGGGAGGTATCGCCGCGGACAGGCTCGAAAAGTTAAATGTGGGCAGAGTGGGCGGTGGCGACGCAACCGGAGACGGCAGCGTGCGTCTCTTTCCAGCGGCCGTCGATGTCGGTTGCGAGGGTGACGATGACCCAGCAGATGCCGTTGCCGCGGCGGAGTGAGGGAGGGACACCGAGGCAGGTAAAGGGGCATTGGGTTGGGCTTGGTGAGTATCAGGGGTCGCTGGCGGGCCCTGACTCGGCGGTTGTTCGTACTGCGCAGGCGGAGCTTGCACGATGGGATAGATTGCCGGCGGTACAGGTGGGCTGCTCAACGGCAGGAAACCAGGCAATTGGGGGCTTGGGATTCCTTGAGGCTGCGACAATGGAATTGTTTGCACGGGGGGAGGTTGGCTGGGACTTGGGTGCACCATCGGTGGCGGAGGAGGACCCGATCCGCTGCTTGACCGGTAGCCGAGAGCATACGCTGGCTCGGGTCGGGCGATGACGGCAGGAGGCGCCGATGTTGCCGCCGCAGAAGAGGCAGAGGCCCCTGCCCCTGGTGTGGAGTGAGCTTGGTGCCGATTGACCGCATCCTGAGCCTCGTAGAAGCGCTTCATCTGAAGCTTCTCATTCTCAGCGCTGAGCGTCCCAGCAGGCTGAGCAACCGGCGCTTGATGATATGCGGGCGTGTGGACTGGGGCGGGAGCAGCTGCTGGGGCAGCCTGAGCAGCGGGCGCCTGGACCGGGGCAGCAGCGGGCGCTGGGGCAGCCTGAGCAGCGGGCGCCTGAGAATACACTGGCGCTTGGACCGGGGTGGGAGCAGGGGCAGGGGCAGCCTGAGCAGCCGGTGCCTGATGATGAACGGGCGTGTGGACCGGGGCGGGAGCAGGCGTCGGGGCAGCCTGAGCAGCCGGCGCCTGAGGATACACTGGCGCCTGGACCGGGGCAGGAGCAGGCGCCGGAACAGGCTGCGAATGCATGGAAGAGGTCGAAGAAGCTTGAGCTATTGACACTGGGCGAATCGATGAGCCCGGCTGGTTGGTCTCCACCTCGGCCTTGGCTCGCTCGTACAGCATGCGCTTCTCCTCTTCAGCAGAGGGAAAGGCTCGCGAAGGAGGCTCTGAACTCGTCTTCTGCACGATTGACCCACTGGACGTACTCGTCTGCACGCTGCGCCCTTCCGAGGGTCGAGAAGTGCCCTGCGTGGCATCGACTTCGGCTTTGGCCCGCTCGTAGAGCCGCCGCTTTTCGTCCTCTGCTGAAGGGAAGCTGGGGGTCGAGGTGGCCCGACTACCCCCTGCTGTTCCCGCTTTCGCATTCGTTAGACCGGCCGCGGATGACGCCGGGCTGGACGAGTGCGGTGACCTGGAACCTTGAGCGCGCAGGTATGCGTCTCGTTCCGCCTTGGCGGCTTCGAATCGCCGCGCTTCATCATCCATCGTAGGGGCAGCAGAGGCGACGCTAGAGGGTCGCGGCTGGTTCTGATGCGCTGAAGTCGGACGAGACGATGTATGCCCGTGTCGACTCGCGGCACCAACGTGATTGTCCCTTTCTGCTTTTGCCGCTTCGTACAGTCTTCGCTTCTCGTATTCAGCCGACGGATACGCGGGCCGTGGAGCAGCGGCGGACGTCGCGGAATCTGTGCGAGGCGTCGGTTGTGAGCTTGTTCTGGTATTCCCTGCGTTTCTCAAGACGCTTGACCCCAGCGCAGTGCTAGCGGCAGCAAGAGCAGTGGCGTTGCCGTGCGAGAAGCTACTCGAAGCATATTGACCCCTTGGAGCATCCTCTGCTGCAAAATCCTCTCTGGGGAACGGCGTCCCTTGAGCAAAGCTAGCCTGGTAACGCTCTGCCTCCCTGCGCGCTCTTTCGTACAAGGCCTGCTTCTCGTTGGCGCTTGCACCCGCCGGCGCTCTAGAAGGCGACGACACGACTCTGATCGAGGCGGGTTCAGCTTTTGAGGGGGAGGTAGCCGCCGCTGCTGCGGCTTCTGCAGCCCTGCGCTGATTCCGCTCAGCTTGCTCGCGAGCTCGGTGATAGAGACGCTCCTTTTCGAGTTCCGCCTGGTCGGCTGGACTCGGGGTCGCAGGAGCTCTCGTATCTTCGCGCTGGGTGAAGGAGTTTCTTTGTGAGCTCGGAGCGCTTCCGCCGTGCATTGAAGTGGGCATGGAGCTACTACGGTTCTGGGTATCCAAATTGACACTGGGGAGAACATCTTGACCTTCGAAGACTTGGCCAAGAGGGTTGGCCAATGAATGATGGAAGAGTGCACGGTTCTCTTCTGGTGCTAGCTCGCGACCTTCGTATATGCTCCCTGGACCTGCGAACGCGGGTCTCACAGGTCCCTTTCCCGGACCAAACGGGGAGTACGGTTGTGCAGCACCGTATTGACCCCAAGAGAATATCTGTCCTGGAACACCTCGCCCTGCGAGACCAGGTCCCGACATCGTTGTGGCGCTGCTCAGGACAGTGTCGCGTCTACTGAGATTAGCTCCGCTTCCGCGCTCAGTCGAGGTGTCCGATGGCGCCGTACTGAGGTACGAGAAAGAGCGTGTTGGTCCTTGTAAAGTGGGTGTGCGACGGCCCGATGGGCGTGAGACGACTGTGGAGGTAGCTCCAGCTGACTGCGGCCGCTGGATCTGCTCGCCATAACGCTGAGACTCCTGCGAGTCCAAGGGCGCCGAGAGCCCGGGGACGAAGCCAATTTGGGGAACGATGGTGGCTGATGTGCTGCGATGTACCGTCGTCATGGTCAGTGGCAGATGATCGAGGATGATTGGTTGCTTTGCGTCGACGTAGACTCGGAGCGTGTATGCAATTTCGATGTGCTTGGCTGTTTGAACCGTCATCAAGGCGTGGGTCTTTGGTATGGAGAGGGACAAGTCGTACGTTTTGACGTCTCCCTTGTAGATCTTTGAACCGATGCTTTGCGATTTCGAGGCAATCGTCTCTGTCCGCTGGTTGGCCGACTTGGTTGCACCACCGAGCATCCTGCTCTGTCTCTTGCTTCCGCGAAACGTAATGGTTTCTCGGACCGAGAACGACACGGATTTAAGCTTGACGGGGCTAACGTTCTTGGACGTCAGTATGACACGAATGTCAACATTGTCGCCGGGTGCATAGCAAGTCTGCTTGCGGTAGACGCGTGCGACGATTTGGTTTGCTATCGCTTCGTGATCGTCGGGGACCGAGTAGATGGGCCAGGTCGAGTGCAGCTCGTGCTTCTCGAGCACAATTGGATGCGTGGACTGAATGACGGTGGACGTATTCTCTTTTCGCAGCAGGCCCCTGAAGCGAAAAGCGTGGGAAAGAAGTCACCGGTACGTGAGTCTGATGGCTGCCTGCTGTATGCTGTATGAACTCTCATCTGAGCATGGCGCCCTCCCCCGCGTGACTCACTTCTTCGTCTTGACACAAAGACTACTGACGACTTCGTAGCTGATGCCCGACTGCTTTTCGAGGCGCGCCGTTGGAGGGAGCCCTTCCGGTATGCTGATAGTGAAAGGGAAATCTGCTGTCTGGAGCAGATCCCAGTCGCCTTCCTCGTCGTGCTCGGCTGTGCCGTCGGCCGTCCATACTTCGATGGGTCCCCGACCAATGAGCTCGGCCCAGTTCTCGCCGCTAGGAGTCGATTCAATCTTCCGCAGCTCAATTCTCAGCCAGGAAGCCTTGAAGCCTTTTCCGCCCAGTCGCACCTCCACAGATCCTGCGATGTGGGCCGCTGGTCGCCCCGCGCCCGCGGGTATCCCGGGCCATCCCTGGATGAATTGACGATGAGGAGGGGCCCGCAAGGTGAGCTTGGCTTGCTGCGACATGGCGACGTCGTCACTGGGTCCGCGAGCAGCGTGAACGGCGTGCGGCGGGTGGGCGGGCTGGCTATAGCTGAGCTGTCTCAATCGTGACTTGTGATGTGCTGATTGAAGAGAGGCGGAGAGGACGTCGGGCGGAAAGAGGGTGATGGATGGCGGCTGACTGAAATGAAAGCTGCGTTCACGCGCTGCAGGCGGCGGAGGGGTTGCGCTCGAGACTGATGCGCTTGCGACCCTTCAAGCAAAGTCTTGTTGAAGCGGCTAAGTGGGTTCTCTCGTCGAGCCGAGTTTGGTGGGCGTTTTGGCTGTTCGTCTTTCGGCTGATTGCAACGCAACGCAACCAACCCAACCCAACCTCGCTAGACAATCAACACGCACTCCAGAGGGGCCATGGCGCGTGAGGCGGTGCTATTCAGGGTGGAGGATATGCCGCGGGTAAACCAAGGCTAGTCGCGCTGGGTGGACCCTTTTGCCAGGACAACGTTCGAGCAGGGGTGGTGAGAATGACGGAGGCGGCTTCCACACCGTGCATCAACATCGTCGTCCATCGCCGTCCAGGCGGACGTCAATCGCCGCCCAGCGTACATCCTCATGCACTCAACGCCGTGGTCAAGCATAGACAGGCGGAGCAGATGCCGCCCGCGAGCGACGAGGCGCGGTCAGCTTGGCCGCGGCGCGTGGCCATGCGGCGATGCCGCCGACTGAAAAAAGAGAAGAGGTCGATCAAGGTAAGCCAAACAAACTTCAGGGTACCTAATAGCAGGCCTTGGTGCGTGGCAGTGACAAGCATATCTGCAGCTGCGAGTCAGCCTTGTGCCGGCAGTGGGCGCGGTGTGCGGCGGCGCTTTGGGTCACACTCAGAACCCAGTACCTACAGCTTGACGGTGGGGGTCAACTGTTCAGGAGATGCGCGGGGCGAAAGCGGAGGCCCGCGTCTTGCTCGGAGACAACAAAAGGGAAGCCAATTTTGGCGGCACAGCATGACTGGACGGCAAACGCCCGTAGGCTGTGGTACAGGCGGCCCTGTGCTCACTGGGAGCCGTGTGCGCTAATTCACCACGCGAAGCCGCCTGCCCAATCGATTCAATGAATCTGTCGGCTTCCGGTGCACCTAAATAAGAAGAGAGCCATTGCAGGCACGAGGGCGCAAAGTCAGAGCCGCGGTGGTGCCACGAGCCTGTTAGAAATGACGAGGCCCGTCGGTCATTCGACGACCATTTGGCAGCCGGCCGTCACTGCTCAATGCTTAAGCACCGGACACACGGGCGTGGACTGAGCGCGTGTCGAGCCCAGCGTGGGTCAGTCCCCTCTCCGCTTGTGCCTGCTGTGCCGGCCGCGTGTCAATAGGCGGGCGCTGAGTGCCTGCCTGCTCCACTCAATGAGCCACCTTGGAAACACACTTTCCTGCCGCGCTTTCGAGGTACAAGCATCCACGATCTTCCTGGTCGTGACACCTCGACTGTTTCCTCTGCTTCGCCTTCCTCGTCTGCGACGGAACCAGCCGCAACGAACCAAGATCCCCTGCTTCTCTCGCAAGCCATCAAGCATATGTCCTCCTCTTTTGCTAATTGCCCTGACGCACCTTGATTGCGTCCTCCTCGAAGTGCCCGCGCTTTTCTTTGCTTCCTCACCCATCACCTTCCTCATCATCTTCATCGCTCCTTGACGTCCGAGTACAATCGAGTCGTTGGCTCCACGCGACCTCGTCCTGCGGTGTAGGGAAGTCATGACCCTAAGCTCTGGAGCCGGCCAGCGAAAGGTCAATGCTCGCAAGAGCAAAGCCAAAGCCCATGATCCGCCACCTCCCAACGTCACGCTCAGGAGAAGGAGCAAGTCCGCTCAGCATACCTCCGCCGATGGCGCCGACACCTTTAGCATTGACGGACAGGGAGAGGCTCGGGAAGCACCACCGACGGGGCCTTCAGGCTCGGAGACCTTGACGCCTTGCGCCCCCGAGTCGGGCTCCGACGGCTGCTCCAACCCCCTTCATCACCTCCGCCAACTCATCAACTTCGGCAGTCAACAAGATCCCACTGCTCAGGATAGGCCTCTCGTGCTGGTTCACCACTCTCAGCCTGATCCTGCGACTCCCGCGACACCCGCACCGTCCCAGTACAAACGCCGCCTGGATCATCTAATACAACAAAGGGCCGAGCAAGACCATTACCGGCGCCTTGCGTCAAGACAGAAAGATGTCAAGTTCATCTTGTACAATCCACCTGCAGCCTTTGATCCGCACCTCCAAAACGTCAGCATGGGCGCATCGGGTCCCTCCGAACTCTCACCACACCGCACCGATGACACAGAGGGGACAGGAACGGCAGTCAATCGCATTTCGGCAGATGTAGAAGCCGACCCCCTTTCCGACGATGTCAACCCTCTTTCCTCAGAGGCTCTCAATTCGACGGACGCCACCTCAGACATAACAGAGGCGAGCACCGTCAGTGTTTCTAGCGCTCAGAGATACAGAAAGCGAAAACAACAAAAGAAGAAAGCCTCAAAGAAGGGTGGTATAGACCGTCATCGCAACGGCTTGCAAGGTCTCGACAGCCAGCAAGAAGGTCCATCGGGTTCTGAACCGCCTGCATGCATGCCTTCCGAGACTACGTCTACGATGTCACAAGAGGCTCGAACGCCTGGCGAGGACTCAGTCTGCTCTTCCATTGTCCTTCAAAGCGATAGCATCGTCGCAGATCCCTGTCAAGGCGCTACCTTACCAGTTGCGACGCCGAGATCGGTCTCACAGCTCGAGGCGCACGGCAGCACGAAAGCCAGCGCATGGAGCGAGAAGAGTGAGACCACTAACCGAGTCAAATCTTTGGTCATTCCGGCGTACCAGCCGCGGAAAGACGAAACAAGAGCGAGCGCCTCGGCTCCGCCGAAAGGGCCTCCTTCCCGTGGCGGTGGCCCTCAAGCTGCTTTGGAAGCAGGCTTCTCCCCTCGAAGGAGCAACGCGAAGAGATGCACCGTAGTACCAGCAGCAGATGGTCGCAGTCGTCACAATGTTTCCGACATGGCCCCTCCCAAAAGCTCTGCATCTATTGGTGAGTTGACCCGCACTTGACTGCGTATATGCCTCTTGGTGGTCGGACTGACGGCTGCGACTGTGCATTTATCCTTGCCCAGAGAGTTCCAAAGGAGGCGACGACGAAAATGCCCCTGCCAAAGCCGAAGAGCCAAAGCGAAGAGTTGTTCCAGGGGCTGCCGAGGCACTCCTTGATGGTAAAGGTGTCGTCAGTGCGTCCAAGGAACGAGAGCGACAAAAGACAGCTGCCCGCGAGAAGGCGCGAGAGGAGCGGCGCCGACAAGAAATTGCCAAGGCAGTCGCCGCTGCGGAGCGAGGCGAGAACGTGAGCAAGGGCTTTCCAAGCCTCGACGATCCACCAGCAATCAAAGACCCTCAGCAGCGGCGCCAAACTGGACCTGAAGCCACGGAGGCTCGTGACAGCCAGGTCCAATCTCCATCCGAGGCTCTGCTAGGCTCATCTCAGCGGAATCAAGACGCTGTCCTTGACAGCAGGCCTGCGTCAAAGGCCGACACTGAGAGGTCGTACCACACTGCTGCATCCGGATTCTCGGGCTCTCACCCCGCCGACGCCCCCCTCTTATCAGACACATTCGCCGACCAAGCCGCCCCTCATTCGATGACCGCCATTCCAGTGCAAAGCGCAACCGAGGTTGCAATCGGCAGTGATCGGGCCTCTCCTTCCGGAGACCAAGAGGTTCTTGAGCCCCTACCGCCCACAAATTTTGCAGGACAGGGTACCGATACGCTGACGGCCGCACCCCCCAAGCAGGGTTCTCGCGCTTTCGTCGCAAAGGAATTTCCAGAGCTGAATCACACGGGCTTGGTCAAATCCTTTTCGTCCCTTGGTTTGGCCCAGCCTGCTCCCATGGGTTCGGATCATGAAAGGTCCATTGCGTCTGTTCTATCCACGAGTCATCAAGGAGCGCAGCAACCTCTCCATCAAACCTGCGCCGGTCTTTCCGGGCAGGAGTATGCCGCAAGTATCTTTGCTTCCGCCGCGTCATACGAAGGACCGACCACGCATGCTGTCGCAGGGTCGCAAATGAGCCACGTGCAGAAAGCGCCAAGAGCTCAAGGAGGTGACGAGGCCTCTCGCACGTGCGCATACCAGGACACTCGCATGCGTCGGGAGCGCTTCGATCAAGCAATCACCGAGAGCTGGCTGGAGCAACGAGACGGCTTCACACCAACGACGATCCGGAGACGCCCATCGTCCGATCAATCAGCCTCGAGCACGGTGTCTTCTCGGCAGCCTCTTCCTGACCTACGCACATCAGCCGGCCTGTATGCATTCACAAAGCAAGTCGCTCAGATGCCAATGTTTGAAGAAGTGCACCCTCGTCGGTCTCATCTCCGGGAGCAGCGCTTGCTTCGTCTACTACATGTCGATCTGGAAAGCTTCGTGGAAACCAAAAAGGTGGTTAGGCTACCAAATGGAAAGCCACGCACCTTCCGATTCTGGCGCACGCACTCCATCTCCGCGCCCGGAAGGAGAGCCCGTGCGCCTCATCAAACTGCCATTTCACTGGCTCCGCAGCGGATACCTGGCCATCCCTCCAACGAAGGCCAACTTGCCAGCAAGATGTCGCAAGGCAGCACAATCACAATGGTGCAACCATCCGGAAGATCGGAGGCTCCTTCGCGGCCAATACCGCTGGTGAGAGCGCCTTCGCAGCTCAGAGCTCCGCTGCCGCACAAGGACGGCGCAGGTGGGGAACGTCTGCGAAACGCGCCCTTCGACACCTCCCCCGGAAGCACCGGGCGTCAAGCTGCTGCCGTCCTCTTTCGTCCCTCGTATGCGCGGAACGTGCAGGTCAATTCACCCCCATGCCAACCCGACATCAGCCTCGAGACAAACAACACTGAAGGCAGCTCGTGGAGCCTCGACATCTCATTGGCACTCCCCAAGGGGCTTGGGCTGAGTCTAGGATCCGCTTTCATGGAGACGACGGCCCTGCCCGAAGAGGACTTCCTGACACACGCTGCTACACGGGATCGGCCGTCTCCCGGTTGGTTAGACGGATTGCAGAGCATTGATGAAGAGGAGAAATCAGCTTTGAAGAGGTTCTTTGCGGAGTCTGCACAGGAATACGGTCACGTACTTCCGCAAGGCGCAAATCCAGAAGAGTCTGTTGGCTCTATCCAAGCCGACGACTTGGACAAGGACCTCTGGCTGCTCCCAGCCGTCTCACACTTGTCTCCTTCGCCTGGTCCCCAGTCTCGACGCCCATTCGAAGGCCGTCATTTATTGCCGAGTGCATCACAATCGCCTCCCTCTGGGTCAGGCCCCACGGGTCTCCAGGGGCGGCGAGACGACGTATCGAATCGAACGGCCGAAATGGAACCCTCCCAATCGGGCGCCGACGAGTCGAATCAGGCGCGCTTCCTGCGTCCCCAACTCGGAGCGTACCCGATTCAGCGCGGAGGCGTCACACAACGAAGCGCACCGAGCCACATACTCTCCTTCTTTGGCACCGACGCTGGGCATTCGGCAACTCAATTGATCAGTCCGAGTTTGTCACCTCACGCCAACACGCACAGATACTCGAGCGGGAGTATCGCTGAGCTCACGGAAGCGGTCCGAGAACAGCTCACTGAGCGCATGCTTCACTGCAGCTTGTCGGCAGCTTCACCTTCACCCTTCGGCCCACCCAGTCCTCTGTATGCCCCCAATTTGTCGCCTCACACGCCTATCTCCGTTGGACTCAGTGCCCAACGGAGCGGCTCGGGACCTTCACAACCGTGGCAGGGTGAGCCCGCCGAGCGACACTCCCCGTCAAAAGAAGGCGTGGAGCGTCTCGGTGAAAAGAGGGAGGGCTCAGCACAACCGCAGCACCTTGTCGGAGGACAGAATCTTTGGAACCCTCAATATTTGGGCGGGGGGCCTCAGCAGCATCCTCGGCCTTTCGCAGAACGGCAGCGGACAGATTCGGGCTATTTGCCAGCGGCTCCCCAGAGCGAGCGCTTCATAGCGACGGGCCTGCCAGGCCCATTGCCTGTTGAATCTTTTCCCTTCCACACAGATCTGGATAGCTCACTTTCGCTGTCTCCAAAGTCCAGCCGTCAAGAGCCGACACATTGGCCCACGGGCCCTCACCGCCATCAATGGAGCCACATGAACAGTATCCCGAGGCTAGGAAGCGTTCCTCCACCAGCACTGCATTTGTCGCCGCCGAGCGATTTCGAGCACAGCTCACAAGCTAGCCTTCCTCACCCGAATGGGGCGTATGGCTATGGAGACTCGAGTGGCGTGGGAAAAGACTCCAATGATGGGCTCAGCGAGGGACTCGCTCGACGGACATGCTCCGCCCAACCAGCCTCGCCCAGCAATGTATTCTCGCCTCCCATTGGGCCATCCTACGGCGAGCATTTTGCTGATGAGGTCGGCGACAGTAACCGCCGGTGGCCATCCGCCGATTATTCGCCACCATTCTTGCAACCAACCCACGAAATTCCGCGTCTCTTCTCTGAGCGGAGAGAGGTACATTCCCTGCATCTGCGCCTCCACCCGCACACACCATACTTTCAGCAGTCCCAAGACCGAGGAATGCCACACTCCGCAGGGCACGGCCGAGGATCGTACGATGTTCCCATGATGCCTTCGGGATTATCAAGAGCCCCGTCTCCTTTTCCTTGCCACTCTCCTGGGATGCAGCGGACAGGCTGGCCGGCATCCGAAGGTCACACGCCAGGTTTGCCCCCCTATGAGCGCCACAGTGAGCCTTTCAGCAACCATCGACGCGAGCCCTCGCAGCACAGCGACTCGTCTAGGGTTTCTACGCACAGTACCAACAAACCGCAAAGAGAAACCGATTTCCGCCCGTCGAGACCAGAGCACCCCATGTCGTCGCCGCACGGAGCATACGATCCTCGGAAACACGGCGAAAAGGACAGTCGCCCAAAGCGGCTTGGTCCGAAGCGACATCACAACGGCATGGCACAGTATGGTTGGTCAGGAAGCCCCGCTCCGAGCCCGAATAATCGCAGCGAGTGGGCGCGCGCGCCCAATGGCACCCTTAACGTGCAATGAGACAACAGACGGAAGCTCTTGGTTTCACAATGAAGTCATGGTGGACTGCGCTTGCTATCTGTCGCTCTTTGCCTCACCGGCCTCTAATTTTCGACTTGGGTATTGCACATTGCAAATAGGGACTCAGAGACTAGATGCCTCACCCTCGCTTCCTAGCAGCTACCGTCCTGCCCGTCATGATTTGTTAACGTTCGCTCGCACATCTTCCCAGACTCGTCTCCACGCTGCAGCATCTGTACTCTCCCCGATACGTCGTCCCGCTTTTCTTGGTCGTTTCTTCTCGTTCTGCGACGGGCAGTTCTACTTGTTTCTTTGCGCTCCCATCTGGATTTGTTGTTGGTTCTCGCTTCTGAATGCGATGATACGAAAATTACAACTGGTGCTCAGATTGAGACTTGCGCCAAACCAGACATACGGCATCATCGTCCTAACCGCGCAAGCGCGCACCAGACAGTCTCAATGCCTCAGCAGTCACTCGGTACGGTGACCCATCAAATGAGATTAGACGCAGACGACAGGGCGTACATGGATGTAACCCGCATGCATCTACTTCTGCTCCTTCTCTTGCACCTCCTCTGCGGGCGTCTCTGCACTACCAGCCGTCTCCGTCTCTGGCGCAGCTTCCGCCCGTGATGCTGCCAACTTCGCCCGCAGCTCCTTGATCCGAGCATTTTCTGCTTTTTGCATGGCTCGTACATCTGCCTCTCGCGCTGCGGCCTTCTCCGCCTCGTCAGCCTCCTTCTGTGCCTCGAGTTCCTCCCGTACTCTGTTCCACAACTCCCCTTGCCGTGCGACAATCTCATTGACAGCAGCCATATTGAGGCCGGCATCGCGCTCGCGGTCGTACTTCTCCGAAAGCTCCTTCAGGGACGTCTCTGCATCAAGGAGCTTCTGGACGCCTTCCTCGCCGTAGAGGCGCTGCGCCACATCGGCATCGCCATTCCAGTAGAGGTCCTCGAGGGCCTTGCTCTGCTGCGTCTTGTTCCACCACGCGCGACCAAGGTAATAGTCGAGTTCTTTCCTGTGGCGGTCCTCTTCGCCGGAGATCCCCTCTGCCTCTGTGCCTGCGTTCCAATGAAAGATGGCTCCGCCGAGCTTCTCCTCGAGCCACTCGACAGCGCCCAGATCCAGGACGACGTGCTTCCGCGAGACGACTTCGTATGCGTGCAACTCGCCGGGCTTCTTCTTGTCCTCGGGCGTCTTGGCCGCTTCCTGCGCTTCCTGCGTGAGCAGCTCCAGGCGGATCAACTCCGTCTTGGGAATGTTGCGCAGTGCCAGCGAGAAGTTGTGCAGAGAGGCGCCGTGCTCCTCGATTTGCGCTTCCTCGTAGATTGGCTCTCGCGCGGAAGGACGCCCGCTTCTCCGAAGAAGAGGGGCCTCGTGCACCTGGTCGCCCATGCGAGGCCCGCGCGGTGCAGAGAGGAAGAGGACATTCTCCCACTGTCGGCTCATGAGGGAGCGATTGAGCTTGTTCGTCGTCTTGGGTGGGGCATCCCAGTAGAAGGATGGTACGACGTGGAGCCTGCCCTCACGCCAGCGGGCCGAGAGTGCGCTGCGCAGCGCGAGCTCGCGAACTCGTCGAGGCAGATCGCTGGAGAAGTCACGCGGCTTTGGGCCGTGGATCACACCACCCTTTTTCAAGAGGGGGTTTCCCCGCTCTCCCAGACGAGCCCGACCGGTACCCTTTTGCGGCCTGATCTTCTTGCCCGAGAATGCGACCTCGGAGCGGTCTTTGGTAGATGCCGTACCGGCGCGCAGCGAATCGAGATAGTAGACGACGGCGGCGTGGACGAGGTCCTCGCGGGGCTTCTGAATGCCAAAGACGTGTGAGGAAAGGGGGACGTACGAGGGCGTCTCTGGCTTTGTACTGGGATGAAGTCCCTCCATCTTGACGTACACATTGTCCTTGGGAGCTGTGTGGCCCAATGAAAAGGGTGGAGGTGGCGGATAAGTCTCGCTGACTCGAGGTGCAATCAGCTTGCCCGCTCAAACATATCACTCACTGCCTGTTGGTCCCTTGTTCTTCTTGCCAAAAGCCGCCGCGACAGGCCAGCTCGGCGCCTCTCTGCCCATCAATCGGTCCTGAGAGTAGCTCAGCTCTGTCCCATCCGTGCTGGGTGGCAGACCCTCTTCGGGCGCAGAAGAGCGCAAGCTTTGGAAGGCCGCCTTTGCTCGCTGAATGTACACATGCGGGTCTAAGTTAGGTTGATTTTCGGGACTTTGCTCGGTGTGAGCACTTCTCCTGGCAGATGCAATGCTAGGCTGCTGCGGGAGCTTGGATGTGCTTGCGAGTGGGAAAGGCCGGGCTGTCGCCCTAAAGCGAAGAAGGGTCTTCATGGTGGTGTGGGCGAGCTGCAGCAGGGGTGGCGCTAGGTTAGAGGGGGGCGCTTGTTTCTTTGTTGGCCGTGGGAGGATGGTGTGATGAGGCGGCTCTACACGATGAAGTGCAGGGGGAGGTGTGTATGCGGTCGCCCAAGTGCAGTGGTAGCCTCACCGACTTGGATCTCGACTTCTTCCCAAAAGGCGTCGGTTACGGAAGGAGCGTACAGGCAGGCAGGCGGACAGGCCCCGCGCCTTTGCCTCGCCTTGGCTTCTTCCTGGCTCGGCCTCGGCCGGCGCGCGCGCAGCCAAATGGCCCTGCGCCAGGAAAAAGCCACGCGCTGCGCTCAGGGCAAAGAGGTTTATAGGTTCCAAGACAGGGAACCTGCTTCCACTTCTTCCTCCCTTCCTATCTCACTAGGCCACCATGTGATGGTCCACTGACTCCTTGCGTCTCATTCGCACCATCTCTCTACATCTATCGCGAGGTCACCGCGCAAATCTGCCGGTCAGCCTCAGCCAAAGCAGCAAGGTACGTTCCATGCTCCGTCTTGTTTTCCCCCCCGGCGATGACGATCGCGCATTGAGGCTCTCCACACAGAGCTGCGCTCCTTTTAACTGGCACCTCTTAATTGCAGCCCTCGTTTCTCTTCTTGACAAAGAAGAGAGACACGGGCGATGCTTTCACTCTGTCATCTGAGCCGTCTTCCATTTGCCAAGATCGTGTTTGATTGACGTCCTTCCGCTGACACGTAGTTCTCGTCTGCAACAACCGTCTTTCAGGTCCTGCACGCCCATCGCGCCGACTCCTGCGCATCGCAGCCCATCGCGCTTCGTGTCCGCACGTGACACGCCCCGGCAAAGATGCTCTTCTGCCCTACATGCGCTAATATCCTTCTCATCGGCCAGGATGAGTCGGGGCGCAATGAATGGACGTGCTCTACGTGTCCGTATCACTTTCCCATCCAGAAGCAGATGACTAGTAGGACAAAGCTCAAGCGCAAGGAAGTCGACGACGTCATGGGAGGCGAGGACAGTTGGAAGAATGTGGACTCCACCGACGCACCCTGCGCCAAGTGCGAGAACCCAAAGGCTTACTTCATGCAGCTCCAGATTCGCTCTGCCGACGAGCCAAGTGAGTCATGCGCGGGTTCGTGCATACACATCGTTTCATCGGTCGGTAGCTGACCTGCTTCCATCTCGCCCGGCGCTCTCTCCCACAGTGACGACATTCTACCGTTGTACCAACACCAAGTGCGCCTATCAGTGGAAGGAAAACTAGTGCTCGAGCCATCGCGGAAATACTGTTGTACCATAGCCACCATCCAGACCGCAAGGCCACGGCAGCTACGTCCTGGGCGCAAGACAAGACGCCCTGCAATAATGTGATTGCCGTCACCTTGGCCCACTGAAGCTTGCTTGAGCGACGCAGGCATGCCGCCCTGAATGGCAAATGTAAGTCAGGCACGAAGAGCCTGTAAGTAGAATCCTTCTCCCCTTCCATTCCCCCTCTCCCACCCCTTTCCACCCAAGGCGGGTCTTAAGAGCACTGCTCCTTGGCACCTTTGGCCGTAAGGCCTCTGGATCGCCCGTGGACAGAGTTTGAGTCATAGCCCACCAAGATCAACACCGCACGGTCCCCTCACCGGGATCGTCACGCCGACCTCTCCACTTTCCCTGCGTCTGGAATCCTCCCTCTCCGTCTCGCTGCGACCCGTCCTTGGAATACGAGGGCGAAGTCCTGGTGGGATGGGAGAGAGGTGCACAGGCGCAGGGCGGAGGCTGGCGCTACCCCTTTGCGTGTGCTTCGAGAGGAGAACGCGGGAGCCCTCTTTCACCTCTGCTCGCCATGTTGGTCTTTGGCCGGCATGTTGCTGCATTTGTTTACGGCGCTTCTCGACGGAAGCGAAGGAGAAGCTCTGGGGTGACAACCTTTTTCGCACTTGCTGTCAATTCATACATGCCCGCTATTATCTCTTGCACTTGAATGGTTTATATCCGCACAGCGTGCACATTGCATTATGATGATCCGACTCGACTGCCCACTGGCGAGCCCTGTTGTGAAAGCCGAAGTGATCCTACACTTCCGCCTGAATCTTACCCCCAAGCTCGTCCTCGAGCAACCTCTTGACAACGAGCTGCGAACTCGTCACGCATCCTTCCAGCAGGGGAATACCAGGGCTCCAAGAGCCGCACGCCCAGATACCTGGGAATGCCGCGCTGCTACTGCGGCTTGACCCAACGCGGCCCTGCAAAGCACCTAGCTCGAGTATCCACCTATCCCTCGGTACAAGCGCAGAAGGGAGCAGCCTCGACGCGAGGCGTAACACCTGCCCTAACGGGCCAAAGCGCCTCGAGACCGCGATGAGCTGCTGCAAGTCGAGCTTCCTCCGACGCCACTCGAACAAACCCCTCTGCCCCTTCTTAGACTCGAGGTCGAGGACCGCACGCTCAAAGTACGATACGGAGAGGATCGTCTCTGGGCGCGGGCCCAGGCCCAGGCCAGAGGCCTCGTCCGAGAAGAGCGGGTTCGTCGTCTGAATGAGCGTGGCAGTCTTGTCTTCGCCGCCGTCGCCGTCGCCGTCTGCGACCTTGAAGGAACGGCAGATAACGTGCGACGCCATGGTATGCGTGTTACTGCCCAATGTCGACCTACTGCGGCGAGGCTGAGCCTGCGCGGGCGAGGGGGAGTGCTTGTATGCGCCATTGGGGGGCGTTGCGAGGCCTTCACCTGGGATGAGGACCTGCTCCCGCGAGTCCGTAGAGGAAGGCGAAGACTGCCCAGAGAGGAGCGGTGATTCAGCGTGGTCTCGAATGGACTTGCTGGATGTCAGGCTGCCCGTCGCTGGCGTGACGAGGTTGAGATCGCGCCAGTCGGACTCATCGGCAGGGAGGAGAGAGCGGTCCACGTGATTCACGACTTTGCTGTCTTCGTACGTGAAGCGCTTCAGCTGGTTTGCCATCTCTCGCACACGCTCGACTTCTGCCTCGCCAGCGACCACACCCGAGTCGCAGAGCTCCGCACGCAGTGATGAGTGGTATTCCTCGACGAAGCGTGCGCTCTGGCTCGCCTGCGTTGCGAGTATGATGTGGTCAAAGTCGTGGTACTCCTTGGTCTCCCCCTTTTCCAGAACTTGTATCGAGACGCCGTATGGTGCAGATGATGCGGCGTATTGATCGCGGCGGCGGAGGCGCAGTCCCTGTACAATGCAATCTACATGCACATTCTCCTTGGAAAGGGGCTCTGCGATGCGCTCTTCGACTTCGTGTACACCTGTAGCGACGGTATAATGGCTCTTGCCGAATGTGAGTGCCACATAGTCCATGAGCTCGGCGACGGGCGCCTCCAGCACGGAAGCGGCTTGGACGGTCATCATGGCGCTGAAGAGCGGGACGACGAGGCGCGTCAGGAATGCCTCCAAGATGGCATGTTGTAGCGTGTCTAAGGGATTCCAACTCCTGCTTGACCTTGAAGACGGGATGAAGTAGGTCCGTAGGGTATGTGATGCGAGTGGATGCCGCGGATTACGGGTGTGACCGAGGTAGTGGTGATACAGGGAGAGCGTTAGCAGGATGAGGTATCCGAGGACATAGGCAAGGAGTTGGATCGTGAATTGGCAAGCAGCATAGATTGTGGCTTGAATTCCCCCCGCCGGGGAGGAGGACTTCCGACTCGAGCCCGCAAGCGGTCTCTTCCGGAAAGACCGCCAAGTCGAAGGAAGGCTGAAGCCGCGAATGCCAGAAGCGCCTTCGTATAGTAGCCAAGGAGATGGGCATCTCGAGGGAGCTTCACGGGCAAAGGCTCGTATCGACGCATTGATTGGCTCGGCGTCCGTAATGGGTGCGCATTCAGCGAAAGAGTAGGTGAAGTCGGACTTTTGAAGCGGTATTTGTAGACGCCGGTACAGTGCCATGACACGAGGGTAGTATCCTAGAGGGGGTTTCGAAGGGGGGAGGCGAAATGCTCTTTCAAGTCAATCCCGGGCCGCTACGACGCGTGCGTTTGGCGATCAGACCACCCTCTCAAGCCAGAAACAGCTACTCACCGGCATTTATACTCCGCATCGGAACGTCGATGCGCACCGTCTCGGCTTTTGCTGTGGCGCCTCTGCCTTTCCCGGCACCTCTGACTTTCTGAGTGACGCTGATACTGTTGCTGTCGAGGCCAATCTTCCTTGCCTTTTCAAAGACGTGAACCTCCACCGAGGCATCGCCGTCCTTGGGGCCCCAAGTCTTGAGGAAGTAGGCCGCCGACAAGCCTGTCAGGCCAGACCCGATGACGGCCACGCGCAGGCGCTTGGGTGGGGGCGAAGATGCTGGCGGGGTAGTTGAGGCGGCCATGGCGGGAAGGTGCAATGTCCTGGGTCCACTCCTGCAAGCCGTTTGACAAGGTCGTCAAGGGCACGGAGCGAAGAGGATCAGGAATGGTCGGTACTAGCGGCTACGGCGCACCGTGTATGGCAGAGTGGATGGATTAAAGACGTAGTATCTTGGACCATGCCCGATTGTCAATGCGATTCTGCTCAGTGATTAAAGCAGCTTCGTTGGGATAATTTCGGGCGAATGCCATGCCGGCGGCAAGAGAGCAGCGACTAGAAAGCAGCGACTCCCCACAAACACGGCGCGCACAGGCGCACGTCGGAGACACCGAAGTCACCAGCACCCACGTGAATCTTGAGTCAGGCCCCCGTGAGATCTCTTGGCTTTCATTACGGCCGACCTTGATCCTGTGCCACTAGCGAAGGGTGACGACGCTACCCATGCTCATACAAGCGGCGCTGACATGGACGCCTCAATCGGAGTCAAGATCCGTTCTTTGGGTCGAGCGGAACATTGGTGGGCGCGCGGCCCGTGTGTTGCCAGAGACTCGGTGGCGCCGGCAAAAAGTCAAGCGGGAGGCTCGAGGTCGTGCCCGGGTTCGAACCGGGGTCATCAGAATACTACGAGTTTGAGCTCAAAATCTGAGGTGATAACCACTACACTACACAACCGCAATGAGCAAGACAGCTCACCTTGACGCATATAAGCCAAAAATGCAGATTTAGCTCCTGAAGTAGCGCTAGCGAGAATGACATGACTTTTGACCACCGCTCACACTGCATTCAGTACGGCACGCATGAAAAGGGCTACTCCATTCCACTTGACAATGACATAAGCTGGGACTGCCGCAGAGGGCGGCGCGAGACATAAGGCGACGTACATGGCGGTACGATACGTGTTCCTGGATGCGAGGCGAGCAGAGAGTGTGACAAGGTATTTCTGACAGTGACAGGGAAGAATCATCGAAATGAAGGCGAAGAAGAGATTAGGGGGCGGAAATTGGTGCCGCTGTTGAGGCATTAAAGATACTAGAGCCGCGGGCGAGGCCGTTCCTGGCCTGTTGGTGACGCTGGGAATCGGACGCAGGGCGCAGTGGTCGTAGCGCGCCTGAAGTGCCGATGTAGGGTGGTGAGTACAAGGCTCTGCCACGGGGTATGCCAGTGCGCCCAGGGAGTCGATGCATGCATTCTGTCAAGACATAGACCAGGTGATGGGCACCTCGCCCGTAGAAAGGCTGGCGAGGCCCTTGAAAGCCGCAGGGCTGAGATCGAGGCTGCCTGCGGAGCAAGACGGGCACTCGTCGACGATCTTGACGGTCACACAGCGCGACTTGTTATCGGCATTGCAGACCTTTGCGCTCTTGCCACAGTGAGCGCCACTAGCCCAGATGGACTTGGAGATTGCGGTGATCATGTCACTTGACGAGGACTCGTGGCCGCAAGCGCCCATGCCAGGCTCAAACTGTGAGACGTGAGGTGTGGTGGGGTGGTGGAATGGTCAGAAGTCACGTCAGAGTCAGAGGACGCCGAGAGGGAATCCTGTGCATTGTGCCATGACTCACGTAAGTACCCGTTCCCGTTCGGGACCTCTTTCGAAGCATCTGAGCGCCGTCTGCCTCCTTCATTCCCGCCTCTGGCTCAAACGGGGCGCGCTTACGCTCGATGAATGGCACGTGGCCGACGTGGTGTCCAGAGCCGCCACTGCGCTCAAAGTGGGTCTCCATGCCAGTGGTGCGAGCGTGTGCGCCGCTGGGCGAGTGAGCCTCGTCGGAAAGCGAGTCTTCCACAAAGGGCCCTTCCACGCTGCTGTTCGCCGCAAGAACCTGGCAGGTGGAGACGATGAAGGCCAAGAGCAGCACGCCAAGGAGCAGCACGGTGGGAGTGGAGAAAAGACGGTGCGAGGCAAGGGTGCTCGGGAAGCGGCCCTTGTCCGTCTGGGCGCGGCGCCTGGTTCTCGGCTGCTTTCGCCCAGGCTGCGACTTCATGCTCGCGAGAACTGCAGATGGGTGGTCGTGAGAGTTTGGTGCGCCGTAGAGTACGCGGCGGGGTGATTGCGACGGGGTTGTCGCTGGAAGATGTCGGTCGATGTGGGAGCGAGGGCGAGCACGATATCTTGTGACGAGAACGTATTCCACGGCCGTTCACAAGCTACCGAAGCTGAGGACAGATGAGGTAGATGATGGTGGGGAGGGGGATATGGGGGAAGGCAGATGTAAGTCAGTGGTGAAGAAGACGAGCGGGTCGAAGAGCCAAATAGTCATCAAGGAGCAGGGAAGACCTCCCCCTGACTTTGACTTTGAATGCGGCGAATGGTTCTTGGCGGACGTCAGAGGCCAGCGGAGATGTTAGGTTTGCTTGCTCGCGTCATCCTCGCCTGGCCGCCTCGACCCAGGCCAGCTCAACAATGATCGGGTGCAAGTGATGTCGTAAGGGGGCCCGGAAGCGAGCGGCCTGGGAGAGTCAGCAAACTTTTGAGTGCCATCGCTTTGGTAGGCTTCGCTGGGCGTTGCTGGGCGCCGCTGGTGAGTAGTGCTCGCGTGCATGGCGAGGATCTATCACCGGAGTTGGGATCTAGAACCAAGGAAGTGTTAGGGGTGGTAGAAGCCAGGCAAACACGGGCGCGAGGCGGGCGGGCAGTGGCACTGCACCCAGCTTTAAAACCACGACCTGCAGCACCCCGCATCACGAGCTGCACCCACGCGCATTTGCGCCCGTCCATTGGTTCGCGTCGGACGGGGACCACGGCAATCGCTTGTTTCCCGCTGTGAACACGGATATCGGGAGGCCGCCCTTGACTCCGATCAGAGTTCGTGGGAATCGTCGATGGCGTATGGGCCCTTTTCTGCCTGGCCAAGTATCAGACTAACAAAGTGAGGTTGAGGTGATGGTCACATCGAGACTCGGGGAGAGCAGGGCAGACATTCATCGCTCAGAGCTGCGGCTGGGAGCTTTCAAGCACCCTGCGAGCCGCTGCAGCGTATAAGCTTGCGCGAATGCACGCACGCAGACGCACGACTCCCGATCCACAGGCGGGTCACGCAGGCGACCATCGAACGCATCTAGTGTACTTAGGCGGAAATGGTGCGCTCCTCCGACTCGCCATTGCCAGCTTAGCGGTCGCGGCAGCGGGACTCCATCGACCTTTTCTCGGCCGGTCAAGACGTGGGGAGCACCGCCGAGGACGAATCTTCTCGAGCGCTTTTTGCATGTCAGCAGGGACACGTTGCGGAGTGAGGAGAACGAACACCACGCGGCACCGACACAACAGCTCGGAGCGTCGGCTCGGAGAACAACACTACGAAGAGGCGCGACGCGCACTCACCCCGCACGTGCAGCCGATCCGCTCCCGGAGCCGAGCCTTCGCGACCGGGGCGCAGCGATGGTTGGCAGGAGCCGCTCGCGCGACCACAACGTGCCATGACCTGGGCTTGTGTTGCACACGGAATCAGGCCCATGCATCTCCGCCCTCCTTTCATACGGCTGAATGAATGTTTGATCCGGGTCTTGTCCAGTGCAGGGAAGGATAATGTCGTCGTTGGGCTGGGTTGAGTGCTAGTGAAACGAGCACAGGTGCAAGTCTGGCAATGGGTCTCAAGGCGCGCTGTTCTCGTTCTCCTCGCCGTCGTCGTCTCCCTTGGCGTCGACACCACTTTGATCTCTCTCTGTCTCTCTCACTTGTCAACTCGCCGCCGCCTATCACCTCTCATCCTTGGCTTGCCCGCTGCAAAGATCTGCCGCGTGTGCTGAGTACGATATGCCTTCACCAAGCGCATTCGTAAAGCGGTTACGGCTTGCCTCTGTCCCAACCGTAGGTGCACCGTGCGTCCGCCGGTATCGCAGCAGCCGGTGTGCAATTGGCCGACCCGCGCGAACCCTCGGAGCCACAGAAAATGACGCCGTCGACCGTCGCAGCAATGCTTAGCCAGCGAGCTGGTGCAAATGCGATGGTACCATTTGCCATTCTGAGCCACAGCGCAACCTCGCCGGCCCAACTGACGGTGCTATTTTCGTTCAGAGTTGCAAAGCTTCTGATGGGCCTTGCAAGCGGGGACCCAGGAAAATCCTGACGTTGAAATCGCTGGAATCGCGCGGATGCGGTTGCGGGTGGGTGCGCGTCGGCGTCGGCGTCAGACGCGCAGGCTTCGAGGCTGGTGAGCATGGAGAGGAGAGGTGCCCCGCGCGACGAGTGGGGCGGGGTTGATTGACAGTATGTATTGCTGGCGCGTTGCGGTGAGTGAGGCGCTGGCTTCCGGGCAGAATGCCAGTCGAAACTGCTGCTGCAAGTCGCGCTTGGCACTTGGCCAGAAGGCGGGCCGGCCCGCAAATGGCAAGATTGGCAGGTGCAGGCTCGCGCAATGGCGATTGCGCAGGCGCAGGGCGCGTCGAATTGGCGTCTTTGTGCGTCTCTCCACCCGCGGTTGCACGCTGCGAGTACCAAGCAGATTCACGACAATGGGTTGTACTTTAACCTGTGTGCTGGCCAGCGTGGCAGTTTGTGCCACTGGGGGGTACCAGGCTCGCTCAACACCAGTCGCCTGATGTCGTCGAACCGGACCCGGAAAAACCAAGTGCGCTCGCGGCTGGCTGTGTGGACAATCGATCTCGGCTCTGCGCCCGTGTTCAGGGGTCAATGGTGCGACTGGAACGACGCGCGGGCGGAGTTCAGTATTCGCGAAGCAAGCGTGAGCGTGAAGAAGGGGGGGGGGACCACACGCCCAGGAGCGCAGGAGCAAGGAAGGGCAGCGGAGCTTGTACAAGCACAATAGTGAGCCTGTGTGAGCGAGGCGGCCAAGCTTGCGCATTCGCTCGACTCGCCAAGGGACCGGCCGCGTCCCTCTAACCGCCCAGCCCGCCCACTGCCGCCGCCGCCAGCCGCCGCCAGCCGCCTCCCGCCCGCCCGCCCCCACGCACGCCACCACATTGGGGACTAGCTAGGGGGTGCGGACTCCTTGGCCACCGACCGCACCACACACACCGCACAACTGCCCAAGCATCAAAGTTGCCCGCCTAGCCGATCAAACGTTTGCTACAACGCCGTTGCTCGGCCAACTTTGATCAAGTGATTCGACTAGCGACCTCGACCCTCATTCGATTCATTCATTGCCAAGCTGCACCCGCACTCAAGCCCGCACCGCACACAGGCACCACAACGCCACGCCACGGATCCACGGACACCCGGCCACAAAACGATTTTCGCCAGCCAAGCGCGTCGCCGCTGTCTGCCCACGACTCGCCTCGCCTCGCCTCAGTCCGCTTGAATCCCTCGCCTCAATTCGCCTCAACTCGCCTCATTCCCAGTTTTGACGCCCGAACCGCAACGGCGTGACAGGACCGTGACGGGCAAAGCCAAGCCAAGCCAAGCCACGCCACACTCAGAACACAGCACAGCCGCGCTTCCGGCCACCACACCACACACACACACACAAACGCACGTCGACTCGCACTCGCACACGCACAAGCACACACACACGCACGCCCACACTCCGGACGCCGCACGGACGGAGCCATCACCAGCCCCCGACGGCCAAACCAAAGCTCGCTACTACATACTGGCCTCCTCTTCCATCCATGTCCTCTCCTCACATCTCTCGCTCTGCATCCTCCGCAGTCGCCGGCAACGGATACCGCACCCAACCCAGAAACCGCGTCGATCGCTCGCAGGAACACATCCTCGCCGCCCTCTCCGACGTCGTGACCGTATCTCCTCCCCCCGAACGTGCTCAATACGGCCACGCATCTGTTCCTAGCCAGTCCGACGCTGCTTCATACGCTGGTGCCAATCCTATGGCACCGTACGAAGCACCTACGTTGCTTCCAGGTACAAGTATGGTCCCAGGTGAAGACCCACTCGCCCTCAACGCACCCCCCGCCGTAGCCTCTGCCGCAGAAAAGCCCCCACCACAGCCACCTGCAAAGAGCGCTGGGATGGCTGGCAAATTCGCAAATGCCTTTCGCAGGCAGACGGCCGAGGAGAAGGCTGCCAAGCGCACAGAGAGACAGAGGCGAGCCAACGGTGACATGACCCGGGCCAAGACGGTCACGGGCAGCAGCCGCATGGATGTCATTGACAAGCTCGATCTCAGTGGTATTCACGGCAGCAGTAGTGAGTAGTACTGGCGCCACCACCTGTCTCACTTTGCCTTTGAGCATGACACTGACTGTAGCTTCTATGCATCCCTCACTCAACCGCCCACATCCAGTGTTCCATCACGACTCGCCCTATGATGCTTGCACACCCCACGCCAACCGATCCTCCAAGAAGGCGCCCGTGCGTGCCTTTGACCCCAACATCGACCCCATGACAGGTCTGCCAAAGGGTGCACGCAGTGGTGCGTCGGGTCGCAACCCCAGCCCGCTGGCGCCCTCTATGCAGAAGCTGGACATCAACGACGCCGCCCCTCCAACGAGAGCTACTCGCAGCCATACATCGCCCATGGTCCCCAGCCTTCCCATGACGGGCAACGACCCCAGCACCTCTGCTGTCAATCTTCCTGGCGCAAACGACAATGGCTCAGTAGCAGACAGTCACTCTACCGACACATCGGACTTGGACAGCGAACGGTACAGAGCCAGTCGAGGTGCCACTGGCGCCGCGTCCGCTGGCAATGCCGTCGCGGATATGTGGGGTCACGTCGCTGAGCCATGGCAAGACTTTGCCGCACCCAAGTCAAACTCGAAGAAGGGCCGCTCAAAGGACCAGGGCAATGCAAACGCGAGCCCAGGAATGTTGAGCCCGTACAGCCGCGACGGCAGCAGGGACGGCGTTTCGTCCGCTGCCAGCTCCGTCTTTGACATGGAAGCCGTCATGACCGGCAAGTCTGCCGAAGAGAAGCGACGTGCAGCTGCGGGCGCCTCACCGAGCGAAGAGCTCGCCGGAGTCTCGCCTTTCCCTGAGCCCGACTATGACCGAGCTGGAGGAGGTCTCGAGAGCAACGCCCCCAAGCGCTCGAAGAGTCTCATCAAGAGGATCAAGTCAGCGCGCCAGTACCCCAATGTGCCACCGCCCGACGATGACGTCCTCGAGCTGCAAGGACGCAATGCCAGTCGCCGTACCCGCGCCAACACGCACAAGCACTCTCCATCCAGTCCTGCTACAGGCGACTGGGGTGGCCTTACAAGCCCAAACCTCGGCGTCGGAAGCGGTAGCTTGGGACGCAGTGGAACTCGCAAGGCCACTGCAGAAGAGCAGACGCGGTACAACAACAACAGAGTTGCCAGCGGAGCCAATGGCTCTACAGCGAGTTCTTCCAACGGTCTTGGAACTCCGGCAAGTGGTGGAGAGCCGGGCTACTTCGAGGCGTCGAACCAGTACCTGAGCCCCGACGAGCGTCAAGGGCGGAGTCCAACCGAGGGGCCAAGCGGCGGAGGTCTCGGCAGAAGTGGCAGCATCTTTGGCAGGTTTTCGCGCAAGAAGAGTGCAGAGCGAGGAGTCGCTGCATGAGCGCACCATCTAGCCTCACAGTCACAACTGCTTCGGTGCATATAGGCGCCATTCTGAACCGCTGGCTCAATATGCGTGCAAGCTGCACAACAATGCTCGCGATGACCTCTCTTCCGGGTGACGATCCTAGCACCCACTCCGGCCTCTTCCCACATCGCCCTCTTTTGCGAGACCAGGCGATGCACGACTGCGCGCCTGATTGACCCTCTAACGACGAGCTCCTCAACGTCTCATCCCGCTCCAGTCGTGTCTGTTCTCGTCTCTTTCATTCTTTTCACGCCTTCTGTACCGACATCCCGTCTTTTCCGCTAGCTACCCTGATTACCCTTCTCTTTGCTTCCATCGAGATTGTTTGCGTTTCGCCCCGGCCTCACTCCTGATGACACGCAATCGCAAGCACATTCCCTGAGACACTCCAGCGACGTAGAACCTGTAAGCCTGATGAGGGGGGACAAGTGAGGTAGAAGATGCTCCAAAAGTGCAATGCTTTTTGCACGATCAAAAATCAGGTCCCGCGTGGCTGCATTCCGCGTCGGAGCCGAGCTCGTCACCTTGTTGCTTCGCATGCCCGCTTCGGCCACTGCGTGTTGCTCTCCAAAGGCCGTACAGGTTATTGCCCTGCGATAACACTGTTGGTGGCTTCACGGCATCTATCTTTGCGACTATCACCATTGATCCTTGCTCCACCCGACCACAACTCCCCGTGACCTTTAGATCAGGGGCGATGCGGAATGGCCAGCGCTATTCAAGCTGCCACTGTTCCTGATCAGCAGCAGCAGCTACAAGATCAAGGTCGAGCCTCGCACAAGGAGCAGCAGCAGCAGCAGCAGCAGAAAGAGGAGCAGAAACAAGTAGCTGCACCCACTGGTCGTCGCAGAGCGCGGTCAACCAGCGATGGCAGCCAAAATGAAAATACGAGAAAGGAGTCTTTGAGCGGCGCCGTCGCGCGAGCGATGTTTGGGTCGCTGGCCTTCTTCTTCCGTTTGCCCATCCGTCTCTTCAGGCCTGTCAAGGTGAGCTGCGCTCCGGATCCAGCTCGAACAAAGTCTTTTCGCAGCTGCTGACTAGTCTGACTCTCTGCTCTCACCACCAGCTCTCATCTTGGACCGTCCTCGAGAGCTTCGCAAAGCGGGAAAAGAGATCTCTGAGCTTCTCCTACATCTGGCAGCTCCTACGCAGAGAGAAGAACTCGTTCATCTTTCACCTCTTGGGACCGCCAATCCTCTTCAACACTCTCATCGGATTTGCCCTCTTCGAGAGCTACTCAATCGCAGAGGCAAGGCTAATCAAGCGCCATCGCCCTGACATCCTTGAGCCTCACCCAGGTCGTGATGCACCCTGGACGCCCTTGTGGATCGTTGCGAGTGCGGGTGCTGTAGCTGGCGCGGCGCAGTCCTTGCTGTCTTCGCCCCTCGACAATGTGCGACTGGTGTTGACGTCGCAACGGAATGCGCCCGCTAAGCGCCGGCGTCACGGTACTGCCCCTCCTCCGACTCCGACGATCTCATGGCGATCAGTCATGAAGGCTGCCTTGCTGCCCTTTGCTGCGTCTGACTCGCAGCATCGCAAATTGGTCAAGTCCGTCCAGTCCGATCACGCCAAGACAGCGGACAAGCTCTCTGCCGAGCAAGGCAAGTCGGGCAGCTTCCTCACGCAAGAGCAGCGCAAGATCTGGGAGCAGCGACTCAAGCACTGGAGCGGCGGTGTCCATGGCGCCGGGCTGCTGATGAGCGTCGTGCGTGACAGCGTCGGGTTTGCGAGCTTCTTCTTCATCTTTGAAGTCTCACGGCGCTGCGCACACGGGACGTCCATGGCAGTCGACAAGACGATTGCTTGGTTCAATACTACGAGTACCTTGCCCAGCACAGCGCCTCTTTCGGGTCCGGACACGCATAATGATGAAGATCACAGTGCTCGATTCTCGGCAAAGGCCGTTGATGCCGACTTTAGCTACAACTCCAGCCGGACCAAGACTGGCAGGCTCGTCGCTGCCTTCGTCCTCATTGTCGGTGGAGCCAGTGAGTCGAACAGTGCTTCCGCAGTACCCAATTTTATGCTTCAACACCTGACGCAGAACATGCTTTCTTCTTGTCCTCATTCGACCTTTAGTCGGAGCATTTGCATACGAAGTGATGGGAAGGCCGGCCGAGTTGATGAGAGTCGTCATCTGGCAAGGTAGGCGCCAATGGCAGGCTGAGCGAGCCAGGCAACAGCGGCGTGCCCGCGGCGGCCGAAGCCAGCGCCATCTCCGCTCCAAAGATGCCGGCTCCGCCGCCCTCGAGGCTGCCAACAACTCGTCCAGCCGCCTGGAGAGCCTGCTGACTCTGCGAGCCGCCAACTCTGGAGGTACCCGGTCCAGTAGGCTGCAATCTGTGCTCAGTCAGAGTCATCCGCCGCATCCACTCAAAATCTTAGGAGGCAAGGTGGCTCGCCCTACGCGCACTTCGCGCCAAGGCAAGGTCTCGGCCCCTTCTTTGCGGAAGCCTGGTCCAGCACCCGCCCCAACGGTATCTTCGAGGCCGCCGAGCGCAATGTCGCTACTTCTCGCGCATGCCAAGGCCACAAGTACGCTCGCATACACGTCTTCGTCGCGTCAGTCCCGCACGGCCGTCCCTGCGCCGGTGCTACTGCTCCACACGTACTTCCTCGCACCCTATCTAGTCGGGGCGGGCGTGTCGAGTGAGGATGGCGCAGCAGGAGGCGCGGTCCCTGGCGCCAGCACCACATCATCGAAGTCTTCGCAAGAAGGTGCCATGGGGCGTAAAGTTTCCGCGACGACGCTCTCCGCAGCGAAGCTCCTCTCCAAGTGGACGAACAAGAACCCCGTAGCGTCTACTACGCCCATTAAGCTCCCGCGCATCTTTGGCGGAGACGATAGCAGCGGGCCAGCGAGCGTCGCTGCTGCTTCCGGCGCCAGCGGCAGTGCCAGCGGCAGTGCCAGCGTTGACCCGAGCGCACACAGCGATGCCAAGATGGTCCGCGCGACCTCCTCGCCCACCTTGGCCGAGGCCGCCAGTATTTTGACGTCACAGCGGACGCAGAGCCAGCCGACACATCCCTCTGCTCCTAAGCTCACGTATCTGCCACCTCGCCCGCAGCCTGCCCCCGGATCGATACGCACCACTTCCGCAGCGAGGCAGTGGGGTTCTGGTCGCGCAGCCTGGGCGCTTAGACGCCTGGCATCGCCTTATGGAGTGGGCTTTGTCATATTCGCGTGGATGTCTGGAGACGTCTGAGACGGTGGGATGGGATGGGATGGGATGGGATGGGATGTATGCGCGCCCGAGAGCGGCCAGTGTCGCGCCTGCAACCTGAGATGAACTTATTTTACGACCCGTGATGATTCGTTTGGATTCGCAATGCAATGCAACTTCTTCCAGTAGAGCGGCGAAGTTGCGTCTCATTCGATGGCTGTGTCGGCGTTGCAATGGCAAGGATGGATATAGATCATTGGCGAGGGGGTTACATACAAGGAGGAAAGGGGTGCAGCTAGAGCCGCTGCTCACGGCCTTTCGTAGGCGTTGCGAATCTGCGGCCTCCCTCCCTCGCCATCGTCACTGCCATCATATCCGTCATCGCCTTCGCCGTCATTACCTTGCCCAGAGTTGTGGGGTGCGGCAGTCTCTTCCTGCGTCTCAGTAATGACCATTGTCCGCCCTGATCTTTGTGTCCGAGTCTTGCGCCGCCTGGAGCTGGGCTTCTTCCCGTGTTCATGACCATGCCCACTACACGTACTTCCGTCCCCATGATCGTGATTATGGTTGTGCTCCTCGGCGGCTGTACCCCTCCGCCGTTGCGCCCTCTTGTCCTTCATAGCTTGGCTCATACTAGGCCCATCCTCTGCATCCGAGGCGTCGCTAGGTGGTGTTGAGCTTGCATCGGACGATGCGCTCGCACTGTCCGAATCCGAGCCTGACTCCTCATCTGACTCGGAAGACGACTCGTCAAACGCCCGCGGCTTGTGGTAAATGCAGCAGACTGTGAACAGTGGCGCGCATAATGTCAGCGATTGACGCCGTACTTAAATGCACCAGTACCACCCATGAAATGGAACTGAACTAAACTGCGACCAAACACTCACTCTTGCTCTTCTTCTTCCCCATTCCCTCATTATCAACTGTATCCTCCGTCCAGACCACCCGCCGACTACTCGTCTGCCCATTTGCATTCGTATCTTGTGCTCCGCGTAGCCGCAAGACGCCATCGGGCTGGCTGGACGGACCCGCCTCTGGCGCGGGGCTATCGTGGATCGTTACTGTCCGAGAGCCGTCATTGGACGGGGCTGTATTTCCTGGTCTGTATGCTGTGCTGGCCATCTTGGCTGTAGAGATGTGTGCGTGTACGTGGGTGAGTAGGTGGGTGTCAGCGAAAGTAAGACTTAGACCTCCACGGCATTTCCAGACTTAGCGTCGGTCGGTCAGGTCATGTCGGATCCGAGAGTTCCAAAAGGCACTCGGAACGGAGTGTGCTGAGCGCTCTCTGACCGGCCATGGCGGGTGGACCCGGAGGCGGCAGGCGACGGGCGGCAGGCGGGCGGAGCAGGGAAGCAGCAGCACATTCGCGAGGAGACACTGCGCTGATGCCGCTGGCGCCGTCTGCTGATCAATCCAGTGCCTCGTGCAAAGGGAGCCGAGCGCGAGCGCCAGTGCCGGCCGCCCTGTTCCCCGCACGCCGCACGCAACACGAGCAAATCCGATTCCGAGGGAGCCGGTCAGAGCGGGGCAAGGCGCAGGAGGGAGGGGGGGAGGGGGGGGGGGAGGGGAGACGCCATGTCCGATTGATCATCCTCGATGGAGGCAAGTGGCTGCGGAGACTTTGACCTGCAACGATCCCAGTGTTGCCTTGTATTGTACTTAACACACCTTCCTTCCGTCCATTACCACCTGCAAAGTCGTCACCCTCCACCGCTCGTATCCAACAACCATCACAACCGCACACACACACACAATGGCTGCCTTCCGAAGCATGACTGCCCTGCGCGCAGCCACCGGCCCCTCGACCTCCTCTCTAGCCTCCTCTTCCCTCCTCCGCCCTTCGCTGGCCGCCTCCTCTTCCTCGTCGTCCTCGCTCGCCCTCCGCGCATTCTCGACCTCCCGCCCCCTCCCAGCCTCCCACCCCGCAGCAAACGCAAAGCAGAGCTACATTCAGGGCACCGTAAACGAGCCTACGACCTACCCCCCGCCTAACCCCGCGCACGGGCACTACCACTGGATCTTTGAGCGCGCAATCTCCGTGGCGCTCCTCCCGCTTACGGCCGCGGCTGTTGCAAAGCACGGTGCGAGCGGCGTCCTCGATGCTGCACTGGGGCTGAGCCTCGTGGCACACTCGCATATTGGTTAGTGGTTATGCAAGAGCAGAGGGACGTCGACGTCGGTTGGCTGGTTCTCGCGCGGCTGAGGGAGCTGCCAGGAGATGCCTTTGTTGCTGTTTCTCTAGTGGCTTTGCGCCCTGTGCTTGCGAGTATTCTTGATGCACAGTCAGCCTCGCCGGAGTCAGCCCTGACGGAATCCCGGGTTTCGTGCGTCACTCGGGTCGCGTTTTCAGTTCACTTGCTCACCTCGTCTTTGATGGGCTCCTCCTCACACTGTGTTCCACCCCATCAGGATTCGACGCCTGCCTGCAAGACTACCTCCACAAGCGAAAGTTCCGTGAGTATTGAGCGCTTCGTTCGCTCCGCGGTTCCAAAAGCCGACACTGACATCGTGTATGCAAATTCTCTTCTTCGCACACACAGCCATCCCCGGTCCCCTCGCTCAATGGATCCTCAAGTTCAGCACCGCAGGCGCCCTCGTCGGTCTCTACGGTGAGCATATATTCTTCCACGCCACCCGTCACCCACGACAGCCTCACTGACGTCGCTTATCCGTCCTCGCCTTGCCTTTTACGCTATCACAGAGCTGCAAACAAACGATGTCGGCCTCACGGAGATCGTTGCCCGTGTCTGGACTGCTTAAGCGTCGGTCGTTGGCACCATAGCGGCGACAGACACGCACGCACGCCGCGCTGCGTCGCACCACACCGACCCACCCTCGGCGACGGCCGCTTCCGTTCGTTTCACCAGCTACGAAAAGCGGGATTGGAGCTGGAGCTCCTTGGCACATACAGACAGAGTCTCACATCACACACAGTTTTAATGCAATCAGGTTGACGCAGATAGACGCACGCGGTGAGGCTCAGGATGAGGGTGGTGATTGATGATGGTATTTGCAAAAATGGTCTCATCAGCGGCAGGATGAAATGCTCGGCTCCCCTCTCATGCGACCGGTGCAGCCCCGGCCGGAACGGCTGTCCCGACGGGCGCCTCGCCGCCACTCTGCTGTGAGGATGAGCCTGACCCAGTTGTCGCTGTGGGTTCCGCGTGCAGTGCCGCTTCCCGTGCCTGCCCCTGCCCCTGCCCTTGTGCGGGTGCCTGTGCTGCCTTTGCAGAAGCACTCCCACTCTCTACGCTTCCCCGCTTTGGCGTGTGCGTCTGCACGAGGTAGAAGAGCCTTACAGAATCTTCCGACCACAGCGCATATGGCATCTGGAGGACAAATATTGCGCCCCAGAGGTAAGACAGGAGCCATACTGTCACTTGCTCTGTCCAGCGGAAGGGGCGTGCAACCGGAAGGGGCGGGGAAGAGCTCGTCTCTGTTGCTGCGTTTTGCGATGGTGGGGAAGAGGAGGGAGGTACCAGGAAGGAGAGGTCTTGCTCCCGCAGCCAGGCCATGACCCGCTGGTCGGCGTCGGCCTTGTTCGCTACCGCTTCGCTTGCGCAGAGAGTCTCCATCTCAGGGAGGAGATTGCGGTGGAGGAGAGTGAGGGGGCCCAGGGGCAGGCTGGACGCGGGAGGAAGCAAGGTTTACGGCTCACGGGGTCAGTATAGACGCAGGAGGCATACCGGCCACACCGACGGCACTCACCCTTCGACCCAGCTTCGGACCCAGTCCTCACTCGGGACAAAACCATTCTTGCCTACGCGACTGGCAGCCTCGTACAGTTCCCCATCGTCGAGACGATTCACCCATTCATCCGAGGCCTCTTCCCGCGGGTCGGGCGCTGCGTCTGCACTTTGCGGCGTGGCGTGAGAGTCGCCTTCGCCTGACACAGCCTCCACTGACGTTGAAGTCCGCCGGATTTTCCCTAGTGCCTTTTCACTGGGCACACGTGGGGCACCACCCTCCTCTGTGTCCTCGGCTCCTTCCGTCCCCTCTGCCTCGCTTTTCGTGCCTTGTGCCGGGGCATCCCGCAGCGCAAGGCGATTCTTCTCCTCTTCGGCGCTTAGAAGCGGTGCAGAGGTCTCTGCCGCGCTCGTCGCCGGTGTGACTGCGGCTGCGGCTGCAGCTCCTTGCGCCGGGTTAGAATCACGGGTAGCGGATCCAGGTGGCCCGGCCAGGCCCACTCGTCTGCGAATCTCAGCGAGACCCTTGCGGAGTGTGAAGCTCTTGAGGCGATCGACTTCCTTGCTCTTCCCTAGCATGGAGTAGACGAGCGTGCGGTTCGCAGATCCCTGGTGCACGAGAATGGCATTGACCGTCTCGAGGAGGAAGTAGAGGGTTCGTGGGTGACCCTCGTCGCCGAGCAAGAACGTTGGGTTCGAGAATTGCGTTAGGAGCAGGCTCAGCCTCGTGGCGCTGGGGATGCTGAGTGACTTGAAGAAGGGAGCGCAGTTGGCCAACGCGAGCAAGACGACGGGCTGTACGCCCAATCCGCTCGAACCCATTCCGCGGGTCGTTAGTAGCGCGTAGCACGCCGCGACGAGGATGTCTGCTGCCGAGTTGGCGCCATTGACCAGGGCAGAGAACTTTGAAGGTATTCTGCACTTGTTTGCAGAACCAGGCTTGGCGATCTGCACAGCAAATTGCGGAGACGAAGAGACGTCTTGCAGCGTGAAGAGGGCAAAGCGTACCATGCCATGCGAGGCGGGCGAGTCCTTGCCGAGGAGAGCGTGGCTGAGAAGTCTGCCCAGCAATACTGGCGCTCGCACAGTGTCGTCCAGGACAAATGTACGGAACTTGGCGTTGTTGCGCAAGAGGTGCCAGAGCAGCGTCATCGTCTCTCCCGAATGCGCATACACTCCGTGCGAAGAGCCAGCTGGAATGCCCAGAGGCGATGTTGGCGATAGGGAGAGAGACATGAGCGATCCGGCTGCGGGCTGAAGCATGGTGAAGAGCGAAGAGGACAGCATGTCCAGGTCGGGAGAAGCTCGATGTACCTTTGAGATCCAGTAGCGAAACTGATTCGAGCTCGTGGCCGTGTCTAAAGACGCAGCAGATTCAGTCCTCTGTACCGAAGGGCGCGTTCCCGCGTTCCCGCCGTCTGCGCCCTCATCGGGCTTGGTCCATTCCAGGAGGATGGCTAGGATCTGTAGGGACAGCGCCCTCAAAGTCTCCTTTCCTTCCGCCTCTTGCTGGGCACCTCCTAGCCCGGGCAAGTGCCAGCCTGCTCCAGCGTCTGGCTTGCATGCGGTGTTCAGGAGGGAACAAAGCAGTGGTAGCGTGACTGTCCGGCTAAGCGATGTGCAGACGAATTGGAGTGCACGATCGGTCAAGGACGTCTGCGCTGGCGGGGGCACGTAAACGGCCTTGGAGAGGAGTACGAGGAACAGACGCATAACCTCGACACGATGCGCGAGGTGCTGACGGGTGACGCCTGGAAGGTCGACGGAGGAGCCGACGCCCTTTTCCCAGATGGCAAAGTGGACGCGCGACCCTTCCGGAGCACCGGTGTCATCGTCCTCGGGGAGGTGCGGTAGGGTGAAGCCGGGGAAGAAGAGGAAATCAACGCACAATGCCAGGAGACGTTCAGCCAAGGCTGGTTGGGCAGCGACGAGGGTCGCCGAGGCAGTCTGCGAGGTTTGCTTGGAAGCGCTGGTTGCCCGACTGCGGGTCCCCGAGCCATCTGCCGTCGTCGCATCTTCGCTCTCGTCCTCGTCCTCGTCTTCGATGACGAATTGGTCCTCTGTCTGGTCGGGATCTTGGGCTGTCCCCCCTGCAGGAATAGACGGTGGGCTCTGGATCGCAGTAGGATCTCTCGACCACAATATCTCTTCCTCTAGAGGCATCGTCCACCACGAGGGACCGTTGCGGGCGACGTCTGGTGCGGGTGTGGGCTGCCTCTCCATCAAGACGGCAACGAGACGAGCGAGGAGGCGCACGCAGTTGAGGGCCTCCTTGGTCCTATCTCTGGTCTGCGTGGTGCCCGACGTGCCACTGCCACCAAAGGGCGAGAGGGGAGCTGATACCCACTTGCCGATGGTAGCAAACGTCTGTCCCTGCTCTGGTGCTGCGAAGAGGTCATCGCGCTTGAGGCTGTCGAGGTGGATGACGAGGAGCTGGACGAGCGTCTTGAAGTTCTTTGGCCGCTGGTCGCGGATCCGCCGGGCATCCTTGATCGAGAAAGTGTCAAAGGAGTGGGAAGCAGAATGGAAATGGCAGAGGATGCTCGACCAGTAGCGGTGGTCGGATGCTGGCACGTCTTCTGTATACAGGCGCGCCAGGCCCTTGACCTTGTCGGTCTTGAAGGTGATTGAGTCGGCTGCCGGGGACGACAGGATGCCGAGGGAAGGGATTGAGAACATCTTGGAGATGCAACTCTGTTTTGCTCAGGCGGACGATCAAAGGGTGACAAGCAGTTGTGTGTAGGACAATGTCTTCAATGAAGGTTGCTCGCGGCCGCGGGCGCTGCGGATGATGGTCCGGGCGAGTCAGGTCTGCTGCGACGTGACGTGAGGTGACGTGTGGAGCAGCGAGTAGCGCACTGCGTGCCTGACCAAAGAGCAGTCAGCCAAAAAGAAAAGACTTTGTCTCCTTGCTAGACCTAAGCGCGCTTTCAGGGACGGTGATCCCACCAGCACTCTGATTGACACCCCAAACATCTGCAGTTGGATTCGTGCGGTGCGCTGCGCAGGAGGACTGCCTCGCGCTGCAACGCCTGCGACCAGAAGGCCCGGCGTGTATGAAACCGTCCGACTTAGAGGCGAGTCGACCTCGACGTGAGTCGTGGAGACTGAGACCTCGATCCAACTCTGCTCAGGGACACAGAGGCTACAAGGCGCGCGCAAAGGCGGAGACATCGCCGAAGTGCACCCGTAACAGGTGAGATCACGTGCCGAATTCACCAGAGTGTCAAATGCAAGTTGAATGCAATTTTGTGGTGCGCATAAGCGCGGAAGGCAAGAGCGCCCCTGGCGTTATGTCTCTTTCTGCAGCCCAGATGACGCTCATTGGCAGCCCGATGCTGCGCTGTACATCCCGCTACTAAATGGCACAGGACAGGCATGCTGTTGCAAACAGGATACGGAGCGTTCCGCTGGTATTTATTGGGACCCCTTCTCGCACCTCGCGGGCAAATCCTCTACTGACTGGGGTCGAAAGCCCCTCCCACGCCTTTCGAGCTCCCCATTCTGCTCCGATCTCTCGTGTGACCTTTGAACGCCTCATCCACCTCGCCGTCTGCTGGACCTCCGGACGGCCCGCTCAGACTGCCGCCCGTCGTCCGCCTCGGCGTCACGCGTCCACTCGAGCTAGCCGCTCCCGACGTAGACGCCCGCCAGCTTCCCGACCCAGACCCTGCTCCAAGTGCCAGAGTCACGCCTCCCTCTGCGCCACCAGCCTCGTCGTCGTCATCTTCATCGGCCACGACTACTGCATCTGGCTCTCTCGACGCCGCTTCGGCCTCCCACAGAGCTGCCTCCTGGCCCGCGCCTGCACCTCCGCCGGAGCCGCCCCACGTAAAGGCATTGTCGCCGCTGCCAGTTGGTGTGACAGGACCCGAGATCGGGACGAGGTTGCTGGCGGAGCGATTTGCTGCACGCAGTGACTTACGCTCCTCGTGCTTGCGCGAAGCCACTGCATTGGAAAAGTACGGCTTGAGGTAGCCTATATGCGCCATGCAGGAATGAGCAGAGGTAGGGGTATGGTCAGATCAGACATTTTTATTTTTATTTTGCATCACACCGCCCATGAATGCGCTACTCACGATCATCTATCCTCTGGAACCACTGCCCGTCTCTCATGATCAATGCTCCACGCTCCAAGAGCGCTCGTGCCCCCCCTGCGGCCCGATCGCTGCCAGCGAATGCTTCAGGGAAGGCATCGGTGTCTAGACCAGAAGTGCCCCTGGCACCTGGAGCAGAGGGCAGCACGTCATCACTCGACGGTGATGAAAGCATCTCGTCTTCGTATGAGTACCTTCCGCTAGCTGATTGCCCTTGGCCATTGTTGAACTTCCTTGCCCCAACCGGCGCCGGCTTTGGCACCAGGTCGGCATTGGCATCGTCGTCATCGTCTTGATAGAAACCGCGCTGGCCGTTTGCGGCACCGCGCCTTCGTGCGTAGCTCCTCCGCGTCGCATTCCTGCTTCGAACGCTCATGTTCAGCGAGCCTTCGGGACCGTCGAACTCCTCATCTGTCGAGTCGCCTTCGTCGTCTTGAACGCCCGTTCTGATGCCAAGAATGTCCAACATTTGGCTGGTGGTGCCGCCAAACACGATGAGGGTAAGGACGATTGTCACCAGTACAGCCGTCTGCAGGGCAGGTGCGTTCTTGCCTTCTATGCCGGCGCTGAGAGCGAAGCCGACTGCACCACGAAGACCAGCCCAGAAGAGCATAATCTGGTATTCCCGCGAGAGTTGCTCCTCTCTGCCAGTCCTGGGCAAGCCGCCTCCGCCAGCGCGACGAGCATGGCGTTGGCTCCGCACCCGTCTGATCAAGTTGATGACGGCGGCAATCGGAAAGACGGCCGCGTACCGAGAGAACACTACGATGCCGACGGTAATCACGATGAAGAGCGGCTTGAATACAAGGCCTTCCTGTGTGAAGAGGGAGAGTCCGAGATAGATGAAGATGAAATTCTCCGAGAGCTGTTCAGAGCAAGAGGGGTGGGTGTTCTTTATCGTCAGCAGCGAAAAGAAGAAAAAGCGGTCAAGACATTCTGCGGACCGCAGCAACTCACACTGGCCAGGGTCTGGAAAGTATAGCGTGTAGCACGCTGAGTCCGCCGGGACATGTTGTGATACGCGTAGTGCTTGAGGGTGATACCGCAGAAGAGGAGGCTGACGATACCGCTCATTGTGACGGCGTTGCTGAAAAAGTAGCTCGTATAGGCAATGAGGGCGACCAAGCAGCTCTCCAATTGTGGATACTTGCTCAGCCGACTATGCTTCAACATCAGCGAGCAACCAAGGCCAAAGGAGATGCCCAGTGCCATGGAAACGGTGAATACGACCAGGAAGAGGCCGATTCCGTGGAAGATGGAGTAGATCGAGATGCTCTGTCCCCGGAAGGTTTGGAGAGTGCTGGGAAGAGGAAGGTGGCAGGGGTCGATTTCAGCATGGTGGCCAACGTCAGTGGGAGCTGCTTGCCTGGTCAAACAAGCGCCCGCGAGACTCACTCGAACATGACGATGGAGACGGCATCATTGAGCAGGGATTCGCCAAAGATGATACTGTAGAGCGTCGGGTCGACCTTCTTGGTGTTGAAGATGGCAAGAATCGTGACAGGGTCTGTGGCGCTGAGCGTAGAGCCGAAGATGAGGCATTCCAGAATCGAGAGGGAGATTGTAAAGTCCGCCAGAGACCACAGGTATACGAGGACACTGGAGAAGAAGAGGGGGATTTTTTGTGGTTTCAGGCTGGATGAATGCTGGTATCGCAATGGCGCTGATGTCTCTGACTCACCCAATGACAATTGCGCTGATGAACGTCCCTGCAAAGGCGAATGCCAAGATAATCCCAAAGTTGCGGAAGAAGTTCTCCTGTCGCAAATCGTAGCCACTGGCGAGAATAATCGGGGGTAGCAGGACATTGAGCATGATCGTGTTACTGAAACTGAGCATTTGCTGCACTTGCTGGCCAGGTCCAATGCGCAGCACAGCTCCGACGAGCATGCCTGGGGAGGGAAGGAGAATGTGGCGTCAGGCAAGGCTGGCCAGGTTGCCGCGAGCGATGAATGCTTACCGGCAAAGAGACCGACGATGGTCTCATGGATGGCAGTAATCCTCTTGACCCTGAGATAGTAGCTCACGAAGAAGGAGAAGATGAGGAGGGACAAGACGAGGAAGAGAGCCAGGGAAGAGTCGCGCTCCTGCTCCTCGGCGGGAGGAGGGGGTGCTGGCGATGGTTTGGCGGAGCTAGTCGGTGCAGTGTCCAGTGATTTCGTCGGCGAAGGGTCTGCGGCAAGGGCACAGCTCGATGCGCTGATGGCGAGGGTGAGCACTGCCGCCAAAGTCGCCCGAGTCGTGGACCCCACACTGTGTCGACGAGGAGCAGCCATGGTTTGCAATCGCAATCAAGGGTGTAGAGGCCAGGGCGAGGAATGAAGCAGAGGCTGGCGAGCAGCTATATATGGTTGGGATCGCCCTCCCTAGGCCGAGCTATGTGGTTTGGTCGTTTGATCGAAAGTGCGAAGGGGGGGGGGGGGGGGTAAAGTACGTGTGAGCAAGTGTGGGATGTGAGAGTGATGGCCATCTAAGACAGCAAATGCCGCCAGGAAGAGCCGCTTCAGTGCAGGAACTCACCAAAAGGCGCCGCCGCCGTCTGCCGCCGGTGCTGCCGCAAGGAATCGAATGCGATCGAGCCACCGCCTTTTTTGCGCGCGGCGCCCATATTGTACAGAACACATGCGGCCGGCAGTCGGGCGTGGGAGTCCTCCAAAGGAACGAGCGGCGCTACAAATTTATTCTCAGTCTTCGATCCGCAAATACATCTCTCTTGAAATTCTCGATTTCGACCACGGCGAGCCAATTACACAGATACGCAACAGCATCTGCCCTCGCCCAACTGTGCAAGATGACCGGTGCTCCGTCTTCGAGCCGTTTCACCTTCAACGCCCCGCGTCCCATCTTCTATGGCTGGACTGCGCTAATCTTTGTTACGGGCTATGGCTACTACTACGCCAAGCAAAGGAACCTCAACAAGCGCAAGCAGCTCATGAGCGAGGAGGCAATTGAGAGGAACGCGGCCGCCATTGCCAACAAGGAGGGCCTCAGCCAAGACGCTGCAGAGCAAAAGGCACTCGCAAGGCACCGGCAGAGCGAGGCCAGGAGGCAAGAGATGGAGGACGCTTCTGCGCCTCAGAGTCCTCTGCAGAGTCTCCTGGATCAACTCAACAAGCAGACGAATCAAAGGAATAGGGCATCGTAATGCAACGTCTGCTCTCACGAGATATACTCACGACGCTACATGGGGATGCATCGCTGAATCCAGCAGGACGCAAACCACCGCTCTACCACGCCAATCAAAACATACCATCGATGCTTTCCCAAACGTCACCTCAAGCCAAGTCAAGACACTCGGCTGCGCCTGGCAATCAGCATTCCTCGGATCATTCAAAATACAAGCAGACGCTTCCGCAGCTAAGTCAAGACCATGGAATCTGCCACGCCACTGGGCCGTGGGTGTAGCAATCCCGCCCGCCACGAGACATCCAGAACACAAGATCCGGGCCATCATGCCATCTTGACGCTCTTGGCGTGCTCCAGCTTCCTTCGAAGCCTGCGCTCCCAGTATGGCTGGAAGTCTCCCATTGGTAGTCTTGGGGCATTTGGCACTGCACAGGCGCAAAGGGGAAAAAGTTGCGGCGACGAAGTCAGCTCTCTGTGTGCATGGCTCGCGATCGGAAGCGGGGTCACCAGACACTCACTACCCATGAGGAGCACTTTGGGACACCAGGTTCCAGGTGAGGCAGAGGCAACGGCGTAGGGTGGGGTGGGAATAGCACTCGGTCAGCATATGCTCTGCGTCGTGACTCTCTGTTCTCAGAGACTCACAAGCAAGGCAGGCGTACCACTGCAAGTGTGTGGAGATACGTCGCAACGACAAAGAAAGAATACTGTTAGCACCCGCTCACTTGCTCATAAATGGGCTCATTCGGCCACTATATGCTCACCGCAAAACAGATCGCTACAAAGCCAAAGGCTCCTCCGACTTTGTTGGTGGTCGCAATAGCATCGGCGCTCCAAGAAGGATTGAGTCTGCAGTTGGGTGCACGGAGAGGGCGCGACGATCAGGGACTGTATCAGCAACGCACCACCGTCTCATACGGGAGCCACAGCAATTCACTCACCCAGCAATGGCCAGACATACAATTGTCACCCAGATGAACGAGAAGATGGACACAAACACCAACTGGAACTCATCGCCATGGTCAGTCAGGGTGGTCAGCGCAGTCGAGAGAGACGCCTCTTGTGCAACCTTACCACGGCACAACTCACATTGGTGAAAAGGCAGGCCGCCCAGAGGATAGCAGTGATGAAGACGTACATGAGCTGGAAGTATCCGAGTCCTTTTGAGAAGTACTCCTGCCCTTGTCCAGCCCATTGCTCCGAACCGGCTGTAGCAATGAGGCCCCAGCTACCATTGAAGACGGCACCATTGGCTGCCCAGTAGCCCGAGTAGGCCTGTCGAAGCCGATGGCGGGTAGTGTAGGATCATTGGTCAGCACGATGTCGAAAGCATGCTCAGTTGTGCTGGTGCGACGTGCTCTTGCTCACCGCAAAGACGCAAAAGGCGAGGGCATTGCCGTGAATCATCTCAAAGATGGCAGCGATCATCATGCCCACACCGCCGACGTAAAAGTAAAATGCCCCGAGAGCAAAGCCCTTGTTGAAGTCCATGTCCGTCCAACCCATCATCAAGAAGCTGGCAATTGTTCCGCAAGACGCGAGGCAGAATACGCCAAACGCAGTGGGGACTGGTGGCCCTGGCGGGCGAAGGGGACCCTGGACTTCCATCTCGCTAGTGGGGGCCGTCGACGAGCTCTGCTGGGCCTTGGTAGAGCCGTCGCGGTGTTGCGCCTCGTTGGTTGTTGCCTCGGGCGTCATGGTCATTGTCTTTTCGATGCCAGTACCGCCTGTAAGTGTCGGGACGAGGCGGTGCACTTGGGGTTCGACGTCAATATCGGCGTCGGTTGTGGCGGTGTGGGTTGCGATGAAGTCTTTGCGGTCAAGGTCGGCACGGGGAGAACCTGATGACATCTCTGGAAGCGATGGTGGGTACTGGGTAGGATGTGTAGCGTGGCGAGGTAGGCTCACGGGCAAAGCGGCGTCGACGATGATGAGAAAGCGGGTTCAGTTCCGTCAACAGGGCGACTTCACACGATGTTGCATGACACGCTGCGACTTTATACGATTCCAGACAACGCCTGATGTCTGCATAGCTGTCCACCTCGGTAGGTACAGCAGCACCGATCGCATTCGTCTCTGAGCTCAAGCCGGGGTTGCTATCAGGCGAAATCTGCCTCTTCTTTGCTCTCACCGAGGCGGGGCCCCACACCTCGGCGCCCTCGGAGTGTGTCCATGTATGCGTGCACTACAGTCCGCCAAGTGCTGTGCTCATCTAATATCGCTATATTGTATATTGTGAACGTCGTGGGTGGCAAGCTCATCGTGTCGGCGTTCCCTGGAGACAAAGGCCGGCTCGCCTATCACTGCATGGGTCGCAAGGGCCTGGACACGGGGAACCTCCATTGCCCTCTGTAGGTATCTAAATCGCAAAGCTTGATCAGGTGACATCCAGGAGACGCCTCATCTCATGAGCCAGAATGGGGTGAATGGTACGGCCAAGTCAGAGTCAGGCCTCGCCCTCGTTTGTGGGGTACGGATGCCAAGAGCAGTTCCAGCCCATACCGAGGTGAGGGGGCCCCTCCCAAAAAGCTCCGGGCCCGTGCCCACTCGTCGCGCTCAACCTTCTCGGCCGTGTCAACGTTTCACCCCGCCTTGTGGCTTTTACGCGTGCTCACGGGTCACAACTTGCTCTTCCGGGCGAGAGGGGCGTGACGTGCCTACTTGTATACGGTAGAATAGGAGGTGAAGTGTTTCTGACCCTGAGATTGTCGAAGGAAAAAAGGCCTGGAGCAGACCGTGTCGCGCCCTCGTACCTGTGCGACGCGAACGGATGCTGTCTCGTGCGAGGGAGGCGCGGGCCGGTCACCCGGGACCGCCGGCAGTTGCTCTGATGTCGCTTGTAGATAGATCAGATCTGTGTGGCTCCACCCCCGCACCTATGCAGAAGACAATGCGGCTATGTACCCCGGGGTCCATTGCAGCGGCCCTGAGCCTGTCTCGCTGCCCGAATGGGTCACGAGGAGGGGGGTTTCCCAGCTTCCACGCACGGACAAACAACGAAGGGCGATGGAGGGGCCCCACACTGTAAGTACGCCAGGCTAGGCTGTGCAGGTACAGGTGCAGGCGCAGGTACAGGCGCACTTGATCACCTTTACCGTCGGCTGGCGAAATTGTTGCCCAAAAAAAGACGTACTCGCGGGAGATGCAGCGGGATTCGCCTTTGGAGTCCCGGATATCATGGACTTTCTGCGTGGCCTATGGGAGGTACAAGCGGGCTGGGCCACCAATTGGCAGGCGAGGAAGTGGAGAGGCACAGCGACGTGTTGAATCGAGGGCCGAGCAGGCATTACAAACCGAATCCATCGCTGGCTCGGTACCGCGCGTACTTGGCAGCTACGGATCCCGCGTCGAGAAACGGCTCGGGCTCGTCTCGGGTAGCCTAAGGCTTGGCGCGCCTCTGCGCATGTCTAGGGTTAAGCGTGAAGGTGAAATCTGGGAGGCCAGAACGCTATGAGCCAGGCACCGAGCCTAAGTATTGTAGATCATGACCGACAACACTCGGTCAATTCCACAATTGCATCGCGAAGCTCTCCCCCCGGCGAGGATGAGTGAACAGATCTCACGCAGCGGAATGAATGCAGCGAGCAGTTCCCGAGGCACCCTCATTCCGCGTAAGTTCACCATCTGGTCCAACAGGTCAACGCATCCATCCATTCCCCCCATCTCATGAAAGCAAAAGGGGCTGGTGTGCAGGGACCGTGCCCAGTGTGGCGTGGCGGTGGGACATTCGTCCTGCAGATGTGGATTCCACAAGTGTTGATCTCAAATGCAAGCTTGACTTCGGGTCCTCATCAAGAGCTTTCTCGCGGAGCAGGTGCCCGTGGAGACATTCGGAGCCGAGTAGTGCTCGCCTCGCCCGGATCCGACGCGCGAAGAAAAATTTCTCCCTCCTGGCGGCAACAGCGCACGCACGCACGTTGGCGCTGAGAAATTCCTGCTAGCGCGGCGCCCGCACAACGCGAAGGGGAGGCTCGGCGCAGAAGGAAAAAAACCCACTGCCAGGGGGTCGAGGGGTTTGGGTGGCAAGGGCTCACTGAGGCTGAGCCTCATGGCCCAGGCAGACAGAGCTGCGCAGGCGCAGACACCGGGCAGACAGAAGAGACAGACACACTCACACTCACGCCGTGCGCAGTCCAGCCCTCTCGCTGCTTTTGCTGCTGCTGCCACGCCCCCTCCCTCGCCGCCTGTCGTCGCCGCAAGCCCGCCCGCGCCGCACCTTTCTTCCCAACATCCCTTTCACCACCTTTGGATCCGTTCCATCTTTGCTCCTTTCCCTCCTTTAACAAAAACCCTAAAAAAACACCATCGCACCTGGCGTGTGCATAAACCTCCTTCTACACCTCGTCACTAGAGTCCGCTAGACTCGTCGGTCTTATCTTAGACACGCACACCCCATCAGAAGGACTTCAGCTTGTGTTCCTCGCCACACGCTTCGTCCCTAGATTCCCTGTATCGCTTCCGTCTACTTTTGTTACGTACATTATATCACCAAAGTGAGTCGGCGCCGGCCAGAACATCATCTCTGTCTACGTCAAGACTTCGAGCTGACCACCCTCATCAACCGCCCTCAACCCACCCACAGAATGGCACCAAACCCGCAATCCGCTGGTGTCCCCGCTAGCGTCCCCGCTGACGCCAAGGGCCTCAAGAACTCCGCTGGCGCCCAGGCTGCCGGCTCGGAGAACACTGCTCAGGAGAAGCGCGCCGTCAAGATCGAGGGCGCCCGTCTCCTCTCGTCCGCTGACAAGGACGCCTGCCAGGAGCTCGTCAACCTCGTCAAGGTCGAGGGCCCCGCTGCCTTCTCTGACCTCGGCATCGAGGAGCTCGTCAAGAAGGGTCTCTCTGACAAGAAGAACGCCTCTGCCCGCGAGGGTGCCTGCGCTCTCATTGGCTCGCTCTGCGCTCAGGGCGTCGGCCACGAGCTCGAGCCCTACGTCGTCGAGAACCTCTTCAACACCCTCGTCGAGGCCATGGGTGACAAGGAGAAGTCGGTGCAGACTGCTGCCCGCGAGGCTCTCAAGGCCTTTGTTGGTACCATGAGCGGCTGGATCGTTCCCCAGGTCCTCAAGGTCATCCTCACCCAGATGCAGACTGCCGGCAAGTGGCAGGTCAAGACTGGCTGTGTTGCCCTCCTCGAGGAGCTCGTCAACGCTGCCCCCGACCGCATCTCGGCCCTCATGCCTGACATCATCCCCGTCATGGCCGAGGTCATCTGGGACACCAAGACGGACGTCCAGAAGGCTTCCCGCGCTGCTCTCACCAAGCTCTGCCAGCTCGTCTCGAACAAGGACATTGAGAAGTTCATTCCTGCCTTGATCCAGTCGCTCATCCACCCCGTCGAGGAGGTCCCCAAGACCATTCAGCTCCTTGCTGCCACCACCTTCGTCCAGGAGGTCGACTCGCCCACCCTTGCCCTCATTGCTCCCCTCCTCTCCCGTGGTATCAACGAGCGCCCCACCGCCACCAAGCGTAAGGTCGCCGTCATTGTTGACAACATGGCCAAGCTCGTCGACAACGAGCGCACTGTCCGCCCCTTCTTGCCCAAGCTGCTGCCCGGCTTGATCAAGATGGAGTCGGCCATGGCTGACCCAGAGGCCCGTTCCGTCGTCCAGCGTGCCATTGCCACGCTCCGCTCCGTCGGCCAGGTCGAGGGTGACGGCTCCGAGGTTAAGCCCCTCGACGACGTTGACCACAAGCAGACTGTCCAGCTCGTCGTCAAGGAGCTCTCTGCCGTCTCGCTCCCCAACAGCCCCTCTGCCCTCATCGACTACATCGGCCAGCTCGCCACCAACCTTGCCAACGCCCGTAACTTCGAGGCCACCGAGTGGGACTCGACCATCATCCCTTACGTCACCCTCCTCAAGGGTGCCGACCAGGAGAAGGCCAGCAAGGTCGCCCGTGGCCTGCTCGACAAGCTCGCCAAGAGCACTGGTGAGGAGGCCGAGGTCTTCGACGACGAGGAGGAGGGTGAGGACCTTTGCAACTGTCAGTTCTCGCTCGCCTACGGTGCCAAGATTCTGCTCAACACTGCCACTCTCCGCCTGAAGCGTGGTCACCGCTACGGTCTCTGTGGCCGCAACGGTTCCGGAAAGTCGACGCTCATGCGCGCCATCCAGAACGGCCAGGTCGAGGGCTTCCCCTCGCCCGAGGAGGTCCGCACCTGGTACGTCGAGCACGACCTCGACGGTTCCGAGGGTGACATTTCCATCATTGACTTCATCGTCGCCGACAAGCGTCTCAACGTCGAGAAGAAGGAGGCCTCTGCCACCCTTGCCGAGATGGGCTTTGACGACAACAAGCAGAACTCTCCCATTGCCGCCCTCTCCGGTGGTTGGAAGATGAAGCTCGCCCTTGCCCGTGCCGTCCTCTTCAAGGCCGACATTCTGCTCCTCGACGAGCCCACTAACCACTTGGACGTCGTCAACGTTGCATGGATCACCAACTACCTCCAGGGCCTGACCAACGCCACCTCGATCATCGTCTCGCACGACTCGACGTTCCTCAACAACGTCTGCACGGACATTCTCCACCTCAACCGCTTCAAGATCAAGAGGTACCCGGGTAACCTCGACGCCTTTGTCAAGCGTGTCCCCGAGGCCAAGGCCTACGCCGAGCTCAACACCGGTGAGGACTACTCCTTCAAGCTCCCCGACCCTCCTCTCCTCGACGGTGTCAAGACCAAGGAGAAGTCGCTCGTCAAGATGCGAAACGTCCACTTCCAATACCCCAAGTCGCCCGCTCCTCAGCTCAACGGTATCTCCATGCAGCTCTCGCTCTCTTCGCGTGTCGCTGTCCTGGGTCCCAACGGTGCCGGAAAGTCGACGCTGATCAAGCTCGTCGTCGGTGACACTGAGCCCAACAGCGGTGAGGTCTGGAAGCACCCCAACTTGGTCATTGGTTACGTCGCCCAGCACGCCTTCCACCACATCGACAACCACTTGGACAAGACGCCCCTCGACTACATGCTGTGGCGTTACCAGACTGGTGAGGACTTGGAGGAGCACCTCAAGGGCTCCCGTGAGCTCACCGAGGCTGAGAAGGAGGCCATGAAGAACGGCTCCATCTTCGTCGACGAGAACGGAGCCAAGCGTGTCATCGACGAGCTCGTTGCCCGTAAGAAGCTCAAGAACTCGTTCCAGTACGAGGTTTCGTTCAAGAACTACTCGTCTGCCGACAACGTCTGGATGTCGCGTGACGACCTTATCAAGCGTGGTTTCGAGAAGAAGGTCATGGCCCTCGACTCGCGTGAGGCCCAGCGTCTTGGTATGAACCGCCCTCTCGTCCGTAAGGAGATTGAGAAGCACTTCGAGGACTTCGGTCTCGAGGCCGAGTTCACCTCGCACAACACCATGCGCGGTCTGTCCGGTGGTCAGAAGGTCAAGGTCGTGCTCGCCGCTGCCACATGGCGTCGCCCGCACATCATCATTCTCGACGAGCCCACCAACTTCTTGGACCGTGAGTCGCTCGCTGCCCTCATCCAGGCCCTCAAGACGTACGAGGGTGGTGTTGCCATCATTACCCACTCGCAAGAGTTCTCGGAGAACGTCTGCTCTGAAATTTGGGCCATGAAGGACGGTAAGCTGTCTGCTTCCGGCCACAACTGGGTCGAGGGCCAGGGCTCTGGTGAGCGGTTGAAGGCCAAGGACGACGACGATGACTTCATCATCGACGCCTTGGGCAACAAGATCCCCAAGGAGGCCAAGGCCAAGAAGGAGAGCGCATCGGACAAGAGGAAGGCCCGCAAGGAGCGTCTGGCCAAGAAGAAGGCCGGCGTTGACGACGACGACCTCGACCTGTAAGGTTATCGCATTCTCTTGTGCTTTTTCCAGATTGCTCTTGGTATTTCCTTTCCCTTTTGTCTTTTCTTCTCGGCACGTAGAATGATCAGATAGTATTTCTCCATCTCATCTCTCCGACCATAGTTGTGAAGCCTGAAATGCTGTCTGTGTAGGCGTGACGTTTTTCCTCCACTCTTTGGGTCGGCTCGGCCGAAGGAAATCGGGCGTGCGCACAGACCACGCGTAAGCGCTCAGTCCTTGCTTGCATGTTCACTACTCACACCTCTGCCTCTCAATTCCGGCACGCCCGCCTTCTTTTCCCTTATTACCATCTCCTGTTGGCCTTTTGGTACTCTACTCTACCTCACTTGGCACACATTGCTCTCCCGACCACCACCATTATGCCGCCCAATCCGCTTGATCCCTCTGCCGTTCTCGAAACGCTGCCCACACTCCTTCCAAAAGGCTCAGCAGCCCTCAAAAGTCCACAGGATGGCCTCGCCACCCTCTTCCACACAGCTCTAGCGCGTCTTGAATTTCGCCTCATTGGCCTCTCCGAAGACGACCGGCTTTCCGATTATGCTCAGGCACCGCCGGCCTCTACATCGGAGCCAGAAAAAACTGTCGAGGCATCGGCTTCTGCCTCGTCATCAACGTCCACCGACTCAGCGCCACCCATTTCTGCCTCTCAAGCAAATGTCCTCCCACCCGTATGGAACCGAAATGGTCCAGAGAGCTACACGATGCGATACAGGCACGACCAGTCCTCCCTGACGTTCTTGCTCAAGCTTCTGCGTATGAGCACGCGCGTACTGGTGCACGCTAGCGCAGTAGAGGACAACAAGACTGCGACGTGGGAGATTCCCCTCGGCGACTATACGAGCGCAAGCTTCTTTCCTTTTCCCCGTGCAGACGCAGCTACAGCGCCAGAGCCCCTCGTTCATGGTTTCATCTCCTCGTCGAGGCTGAATGATCTCCTCCTGGCATTCAAGGGCAAGATCATACAGAAGCTGATTCCTGGTCTGAGAAAGGAAGGCTATGAAGAGGCTTCCTCCAGCGAGGCAGAGGCGGAGGGCTCAGATGCACGCAGGGCAGCGTCAGCCTCTCAACAACAGCCGCGCCGATCCACAGGCGAAGCCGAGCCAGATGACCCCACCTGGCCCTCGACGGTTCCGTTGCCGTTTGCGGGAGGGAGGAACCCACTAGCGATTGGGGATAGGGATCTCGACCCGCTAGGTGGGGCACGGCCGCCCGGCGCAGGCTTTGGCCCGCCTCCCTTGTTTGGGCCTGCAGGTGGAGGAGGTGGCGGGATGTACGTTGGGCCAGACGATCCCATTTTCAGGGATAGGTTCAACCGACCAGGCGCTGCTGGTGGAGTCGGAGGAGGAGGGCAAGGCCAGGGCGCACCATGGGCAGGAGACGGATTCCTCCCTCCCGGGTCGATTCCACCTGGAGCGAGGTTCGACCCCGTCGGACCTTGGGGCGCAGGGCCGCGTGTCCCTAGGGGTGGTGGAACCGGAGGGGCGGGTGGCGCTCGAGGGATGGGAGACCCCGATTGGGACGACGTGAGGCCCCCTGGAGGGAATAGCGACTATGACAACATGTTCATGTAGGGTTGGCGAGTCGGTTCTTCAATCTGATTTCAGTGTCATGTGTTCTTTTTGCAGGTGGTTCAGCGGTCCAGAAAGCCTGATTAGATTGCAGCATGTGCTTCTCCCCCCTCTCACTCCTTGAGCACCTCCACCCTCTCCACCAAGCCCTCCCCCAACCTCTGCACCTCCGCCAACACAGCCCTCCTATTCAACTTCACATCCCTCAACTTCTCCTCCTCAGCGTCGACCGGCTCGCTATTGAATCCCAATGCAACCTTGAAGCGCCGCCCTTCACTCAAGAGGGGGTTGAACATCCCTCCCACGAGGGTACCGCCATGCACGTCGTAGTGCAGGCGGAGTGTATCCCCGTAGAGTGCGCGCAGGAGCACCACAAAGGACTGTGCGGGGTCGAAGTCCACGCGGGGGACTTGTGTTACTAGAAGGCCTGCGCCATCTGAGGATGTAGTGACTGCGCGATTACGGAAGGATTTCGCGCCTGAGCGGGCTCCAGCCGCGGAGGAGAGTAGGACGGAGAGGTCCGGGGAGAGTGCCTCGGCATAGCGCGGGAGGACTTGCGGACGCAAGTGGATAAGAAAGTCAAATGGCTTTGTCGAAGGGACGAAGAAGGCACGGGCTACGTCCCGCGTGAGGCAGTCGACGGAGCCCAGTAGAGTGCATACGCCCTTGGCGAGGGCTTGGACGGTATGGGCGATTGGACCAGAGGGACCCTCCTTGATGCTGCCCCATCGCTCCGAGGCGACGTCGTCTTCCGTGGCGATGAACCACGCCCGCCGGGAGAGACTGGGGTCCACGGACCTCGCCATCTTGAAGGCGTCGGTGACCTCCACGCGCTTGTCCGTGGGGAAGCGAATCGTGCGTTGGGCAGCCTCATCGGGGGCGAGTACTGCAGCTTGGAGCGGCAGGAGAAGAGGCTCTTCCCGCCAGTTCCACAATGCGAGCTTCTTGATTACCTGCAAGAAGCCGGCAGCGCCCGACGACGGCATCGTCGCGCCTGGGCACACAAAAATGCTCGCCACGAGTAGCTCCACGAGCTCTTCCGAGAGATGTCCGTCAAGCATCTGACAGCTGAGCCAGCGCTTCACGTGCCGGGCTGTCGGCCCGAGCGAGGCGTAACGGTGCTGCAGCGTTGCCATTGCGGCGTGGTGCTGCGGGCCGCTAACGAAGCGCTTCTCCCACCGACTCAGGCAGCGCTCCGCCTCTTCCCGCCTGGCTGGTGTCTCTCCGCGCTTGTCGGAGATGATGCGCTCGAGGAGGACTCGCTCACGGTCGTGGTGGATGCGTGCGCGGAAGGCAAACCCAGAAGGGAGGACGAGCTCCAGTGATGCGCAGTCTTGGAGTTCGCTCTGCTCTGCATCGTCGTCAAGGGCGACAAAGGCGACGAGGCCGGGAATCTTGCTCGGCAGCAGGGTGGCGAGTCGCTCAAAGAAGGCCAGCTTCATGGCCTGAATTGCCTTGAGATCATCTGGCCATCTACCCGATGACTCGAAAGTCAGGACGATATCTTGGCCTGGGAGGTGCGTTGCGCCGATTGGAATCGTCGAGCCGAGGGCGCTGAGGTTCAGAGGCGCCGGCACAAACGTCGAGGTGCTGCGCAGTCCGGGGCTGTTGGGTGTGATGCTGATCAGCGACAATGGCAGGTCGTCCATGGCGCGCAGCTGCTTCGTCAGACCATCAAAGGCAGCTTGCACCAAGTGGAAGCCCTTTTCGTCTGGCGATGCAAGGTAAGCTCGGTCGACGATTTCGCTGGGTCGCTCCGTGAGACCATCGAATGCCTCGCCCTCGAAGGCAATGGAGTCGCCAGCGAGCGAAAAGTGACGCTGCAGCACGTGTCTGACGATGCGCCTCGGGATCGACCACCGCTCTGACTGGCCGGCTATCTCCCAGACTACGCTGAATACGATGTTGCCGTCCTTGAAGCGGCGTAGCTCAGCAACCTCGCCCCAAAAGGACTGGAAGGCAGTCGCGGCTTCCTTGTCCCCCGGAGCGGGCCCGTGTTCGACTAGACGGAAGGCAAGAGCAGCGTCGTACAGCGTTGCCACTTCGATCTCTGCGCTTTCCGGAGCAGCATGGTCTCCTACAGCCCAGCAGCGGCTTTGTGCATCTTCTGCAGTTGCAAAAGCCGCGCTGCAGCGACTGCGGTTGGATAGAGCACGCTGCGCGACGCTGACAATTGCCGCTCCCATGGCCTCGCGCGTGCTGCCGCAATCCAGCCTCTTCAACGACTGCGAAGCTGGCGTTGCTGGCAGAGAGAAGCGGGCGCAATCGTCAAAGACAAAGAGAGGTGAGGACCGCTGGTCAAGGAAGATCTCGTCAAAGTGGTCCGTCTCTGCATCGGTAAGCATCGAGAAGGTGAGCCTTGCCTCGTGCTGAAGCAAGTCAACCGTTCCAGGGAGCCAGTGAGCGAGCAGGTTGACCTGGCCTGAAGGGTCTACCAGGACACGCTCAAAGTGACTGGTGAAGTCTTCGCGCGCAATCTTGTCCGAACGAGAGGGCAGACCTGAGTCGGGTGCTGGCTTCATAAAGACGGGCTGCTGGACAAAGTCGTGGTGCGCCAGCCAGTCGATGACGCCGCGGAAAAGCTGATAGCTGCTAAAGCCATTGGCAAGCTTTGCCCTGGGAGTGAGGTCGGCCGCTCGTCCGGGCACCCGCTGCTCTCCGTGCAAAAGGTGGGCGAGGACCATCGTCAGGACGAAACGAGCATTACTGGCGCCGAGGGCGAGCCGCCTGTTGCCCTTGGTCAAAGCTCCAGAGCCAAAGCCACGCTGGAAGGCCCACACTTTGAGCAGCGAGGCTGCATCTTGGAATGCGGGGCAAGCCTTTGCAGTGGCATGCAGGTAGACGAGGTGTGCCGTCTTGAGAGACTCTTCCAGTATGGCGCTATTGTATAGCGGTGTTGCCGGCTGGGAAGTTTCAGAGCCCTCGGTGCCCGCAGCGTTGGTCCGGATATTGTTGCGCGAGGGCGCAAGTCTGCCGATGGGGAACAAGTCGGAGTCGTGGGTCAAGTGGAGACGAATCGTTGCCTTGAGCTTTGTGAAATCGGCATCGCCCTTGTCATGAATAGGCCGAAGCACCAGGACTGGCCGCTTGCGATCCGAGTTGGAGTACTCGAACTTTGCGTCGATGCCAAAGTCTTTTTGGGTGGTAATGGCAGCGGCGAGAACAGCAAGGTAAAAGGCTCGCTTGTGGAAGTAACGGAAGTTGAGGTGATCCTTCTCTTGGAAGATTGCCGAGGGCATGACCACTGCGAGATCGACGTCAAAGCCTTCGGGCCGAAGCGTGGCCGACTTGAGCGGCCAGCTTCCCACCAATTGGAGGCCAGCGGGAGGCTCAAAGGAGAACTTGTAGTTGGAGTCTGCCTTTGGCTGTGGTTGCGGAAAGGGAATGGCGACTTTGGAGGAAGGGAAATGCTTCTTGATTGCTTGGCTAGTTTCGACTACGGCTTGAGCTGGAATCGGCTTCAAGCTCTGGAAGAGAGCATGTAAGCGACGAAGGACAAACTCCATGGGCGCAGCCCTGTGGCTTGAGGGTCGCACATTGCCCAGCATTTCTTCAATCTGTTCCCGGGGGGGGGAAGGGGGGGGGAGGATCACGACTGTCAGTGCCGAGAAACGAACGGGTACATTGTATTCTCGATGCATAGATTCAAACTCACCTGAAGCTTGAGGATGTTGCTCTTGAAGAGCTCTCCCGTCTCTCGCAACCCCTGAATCTCCTCGTTCGTTGGCGGGGCATACAGGGCTTCCTGGCCCTTGTTACGCTTGCTCCCTGTACCATTTGCCGACTCGGCCTCTCCATCGTCCCCTTCCTCATAGTGTCCATCTCCATCTTCCAGATCCTCGAAGCCTCCGTCCATGTCCTCGTCAGACATCATGTCCGGACCATTAGCGCCGTCATCTTCGGGACTGCTCTCGGCGTATTTGCCGCTCTTCGCTGCCTGCATCAAATCCTCGCCATCATCAAAGTCGTCGTCCCCTTCATCGTCGTCGTCGCTGCCCGCACCTATCGAAGAGGAGCTAGACGCTTCGTCATCTTGATGTGTAGTAGGAATCTGTGATTTGCGGGCTCCGCCATTCTTCTTGACTGCCTTGGCTTTCTGAGAGGAAGACGCCGCCGCCTCGCCGGCAGCCCGCTCCTTGGTAGCTTTCCTCTTGATACCAGGCATTGGTTCGGGTGACTGGTGAATTTGGATGGAGATTGAGCCTGCAAGAGTAGAATACCATGTTGCTACAAATCTCAAGTGTTCCCTGGTCGAAGGTCTTCCTTCAGCGCACCTCACTCACTCACTCACTCACTGCCGCTTCCGACGCGCGAAATTTTGTCGCGGGCCTCGAGGGAGTTGGACCGCGGCACCGCGAGGCGAGAGAGGATTCGCGTCCTTTCGAAGTGGAATATTTGGACTTGCAATTGCCAAGAGGAGGGAGGTGGTTTACAGTAGTCCATCCACGCAAGCAACCAACAACCCACGACTGACCAGCAGCAGCATACATCCTGCCAGCCACAAAGCGACCCCTCCGTTGTCACAATGTCCACTTCAATACTTCCTCCTGCCAACATCACCCAGCATCTCTTCCCGCAACTCCTCACTGCTTCCTCGTCCTCTCTGCGGCTAGACAACCGATCACCTTCGACGCCTCTCACACCACACATCGAGTACTCTCCATCAAAGCGGGGCGTAGTCACAATATCCCTCTCTGCACCGTCATCCCCCACACGCAAGACGATCATCCAGACGTCCGTCCACGCTGAGCTGGTAGAGCCCCGTTCCGACCGGCCCTACGAGGGTCAAATCACTCTCAACCTCAATCCCAATCTAGCATTCGGTCTATCCAATGCTGCGCGCTCGAACCCCGGCGCAGATGCCGCCATCGCCGAGCTGGAGCGGCAGCTCGACTTGGCGCTTCGGCGGAGCGGCCTCGTGGACCGGGAGGCACTCTGTCTCAAGGCGGGGCAGCTCTTGTGGAACATCTCTATCACGCTACACCTCATGAGCCTCGAGGCGGGTAATGCACTGTATGCGTCTGTAGTGGCGGCTTCCATCGCACTCGTCGACTTTCGGCGGCCTGACGCAGCCGCAGAGGAAGGAGGCAAGATTGTCGTATACGACGAAAGCGAAAGAGTCACAGTCCCGTTGCCCATCAACGGTGGGCTCGTCGCCGTCGAAGTGGCAGTATTCATCCCTCCTGCTCCGACGAATACTACCACCACGACAATAACCTCGGCATCAGCTCGGGGACAAGACGACGATGGCGACGATGAGATGGCTGGGCCCGACTCTGCGCGCGGTCCGATCCTCCTACTGGACCCCACTCCCATCGAAGTCACATTATCGTCTGCCCTCCTCACGTACGTCCTCACGCCAAACACGGGCCAGTTCCTCCTTTCTGAAAAGGTGGGGCGCACACCTCTTGACGTAGACGTCATGCTCAAGGCAATGAGAATCGCAGAAAGTAGAGCAAAAGCTATCGGCAAGTGGCAGGAGGAGCAAAAGAAGCGGCGCGAGGAGGAAATCGGGCAAGAGGTGCAGTGAAGCGAGGTGTGCTCTTTGCATCAGCTCGGGTCTAGGCCGCCAAGATGAGAGTCGTACAACTGTGTTCTATAGCAATTCGATGCGCATACAAACCTTCAGTGACCTCGAAGCGGTTTGAGCATGTGAAAGATAAGGTGCGGTGAGGTCACGGCCAGACGCAGCATACATCCACCATGCCGAGGCAGAGTCAAGACCCGCATTACTGGCAGCGTGAAGACAATCGCAGGAGAGTCAATGCCAGCTCGCGCGTTGCTCCACGCCTTGATTCAGCGAGGCTTTTCCTTCCCATGCTTGACATTGTCGACGTCGTCGACGTTGTCATGAGGTATGCTGCCGCTGCTGCGGTGGATGCGCTTCCCTGTCTCGCCTTGCCCGCCAAGACAGGTGGGCCAATGGTCGCTGCTGGTCGCTGCAAAGGGTCAGGCTGGGCATACATCAGCACCAAGCCGCTTCAGACTCGACATGGCACTTGCATCCATGGACTGTAGCGATGACTAGGCAGCGGAAGCGGAACGAAGTCGATTCACGCTCAAGGTTGCTTGCGGCGCCCCAAGAAAGAGGTATTGTACATAAGCGTGGCATGGCAAAGGGCGCATGGGCGCACAGGCCGCCGGCGAGAGTGTCTCTCTGCCAGCCAAAGCGCCTCTGCCGCTGAGCTCGTTACGTCAGGGTGCTGAGCCGACTCTGCTCTGTTGGACGACGATCCATTGCGCATTGCGGTGAGAGTGTGGGAAAGGTGGGTTCTAGCCCGGCGGCCAACCGCGTCGTTGCCCTGTCTCTGCAGTCTCGTCTCGTCGTTGCCCTGCTAGCCGCTTACTATCCGACTATCGAAGACAAATTGATGTGTGATCTTGTGATGATCTGGTCTGATCGGACGGCAACCTCTGGCATGTCAAGGACGGGGAAATAATGCCCAGAGGGTACGCGTGGAGGCGTGAAGTGTGGGGGTGGGGCACCTCCTCGTGCTCGTCGAGTCGAAGCCGTTTGGCCGCAATCGCGTGCCTGTCGTCGTTTCTGCCGCGTCGCGACGCGTCTGGACAGCGTCCAGTCAGCTCAGCCTGCGGGCCCTGCCCTGCCCGAGACGAGACGAGACACGCACCCACCCAAGTTCTTGCACGCGCCTCGCTTCGAGTGGGTACAATAGGCGCAGCAGCGACGCCTAATGCTTCACAGTCTGCGTTTTCCTCCGAATCTCTCCACGACGCCCAGCGGCGATGATGGGCACTCGAGCCTGTGCTCGCATCGCATCAGGACGGCGCCCACGGCTCGCACAGAAGCACATCCAGATTCAGCGCAGCGAAACGAATGCCCACGGCGCGCCTGCCGCCATACGCCCGCAGGCAAAACGTCCGCCTCATTGCCGCCGCTTGCAGGTAGTCCTTGCCATGCCGCCGGAGGCGCAAAGGCCCAGGCTAGAAGCGAAGCCGAGTTTGACGCACAGACATCGAGAAGCTCGGAAGGAGATGCGAGCCCTGCCTAGGCCTCAAAGGCCTGCCTGCCCACCCATGCTCTCCACCATGCCCGCCGCGCCGCGTAGGGTCTGCCAGTACAGTAACAGTACAGTGGTTTCTCGTTTGCCCCGTCAGGTGACGGAAAGTACAATATTGCAGTGTTTCCGCGCAACCGCACTCTCACCACATTCTCGCAGCGGACGCAGACGCAGACGCAGACGCGGACTCGGATGCAGACAGGAGCGCATTGCGCCGCGCCCACCCCACACCCCACCCCACCCCACCCCACCCCATGAGACACTTGCCGATGTAATCGCGTCTGCAGGGCCTATCAGCTGCGTCCCGATTGCGGAGCTGCCGCACTGGATGCTTGCCGTTGCCGCGCAGTATCGATGGAACTAACGATGCGTAAGTGCAGAGAGGGTTATTTGCGCGTGGGTACAGGCTAAGTGCAGTGACGCTGCGCCAAAGGCCAAAACGGACGTTCATCGCCCTTCTCTCTCGAAATTATCCGCACTAGCTTTGCATCCAGTCAGAGAGTGACAGGCATGGAGGCAGCAGCAGTGGATGTACTCATGCGCACTCGACTGCACCCGCTTACGAGCGAGAGCCAACCAACCTGTTCGTGGGGCATTTCTATCTCTAGGATATCACACGGTTCCTCGGCCAAACGAATCTGGTGGTCGAGGCTCACTGAACGTACATACGCGCTGAACGGGGCTCGCAAGAATGAGTGGGACATCGCAGAGCTTCTCCTCTCGTAGCAGGCGAGGGTATGCGCAGGCACTCGCACGGACACGGATGCGCTCCACAACTACGTCTTGCAGTCCAAGGTGGAAATGGATGCGTGAGAAAAGATAGTGCATCGAAGACTGCAGTTGGGCTTGCCAAGGAGAGGCAGTCGGGCTGGGCTACGTCAAATCAGCGAGGACACTGTCACGATGTGAGCGGGTTGTCACTCTGCAGAGAGACGGTCAGAGTGCGCAAGACATGAAATGGGAGAGAAAAAGAAATTGCAATTGTACTTGATACAGTAAATGCGGGAGCGTGGTACAGCAGATGCGTGGAACATTTGACGGCGCAGAGCCAGAAGGGGAAAGACTGGGAAAAGTGCTTCTCCCCTGCCCGCAAGCCATATTCAGCAAGTGCACTCTTCGTCCTGCATTTGTTCACGGAGCCAGGTGGGAAAGACAAGAAGAAGGGGAACGGGGGGAGGGAGGTGGAGGCCCCCTCGGAAAATTGTCCGCGTGCGTTCGGGAAGTAGAGTTTGGTCGAGGAATTTCTTCGTTCGCGTCGTCGATGCAAGCGAGGGTCAAAGCAGCCGTGGCAAGGCGCTGAGTCCTTAGCTCGTAGCGAGGGGCATTGCGATGCATGCGAAGAGCTTAGACCTCCCAGTAGTAGCCGCCGGCAATGTGGCACTGCTCCTGGAACTTGTAGCTGGCGTTGTACTCGTACTTCTCGTTGTTGCACTTGCAGCCCCAGCCGAAGCACTCGAGGTAGTCGGAGGACTCCTTGAACTCGAACTTGACCGAGCAGTAAGACTCTGCAGGAGGCGAAGCGAGAAGATGCGGGTCAACATATAGGCGATGGTGGGCAAAGCTAGAGGCGCGCTACGCATGCGAGGTTGCCATGGAGGTACTCACCAGGGTGCCACTTCCTGCCGTGGAACTTTCCGTAGCAGACGGGCTTCCAGCTCTTGGCGTCAGTCTCGACGTCGACGGAAGTGGAAGTCTTGACGCTGGTGTCGGTGCCGTAAGAGGGGGCGGCGACGGCGACGGCGGCCAGGGCGGCAGAGATGGTAGCGAACTTGAAGAGCATTTTGAAAGAGGTTGGAGAGAGGAGGGTTGGGTTGGGTTGGGTTGGTGAGGTAGGTAGGTAGGTAGGTAGGGCTTGGAAAGATTGGCACGAGTGAGTAGAGTGTATGTGAGTGTGATGAGGAAAAGATTTGATCGATGGAAGGGGGCGAAATGGTCGACTCTTTATACCTTTCGAGGGCGGGTGGTGGTGAAATTTCTGAAGGGGCAGTGAGCTACGCAGCGAAATGCGCTGAATGCTGCTGCAATGACGGCGCTACGACGCAGTCACGCTGGGGAGAATTGCACCCGTAGGAGAAACGTAAGCGTCGCTGCGTGCGGATGAAGCTTCTGGATGCAGATTACGGCGGCACTGAATGCTGCCGCAGAGTACTGCTGCATCGCTTATGAGAATGCAAACCGCATGCATCGTGCTATCAATGCTTCCATGCCCTTTTCCCTTTCCCTGTAGGGCAAGTCCGTTGTCCGCAGTGCTTACTTGCCAATCGCGCAGCCCCCGGTGTATGACTGGCTGCATTCGATCACCTTTGATTAGCGGGTCCTGCTCGGCGCTCGGCAAGCATTTGCAACCGAGGGGCGAGTCAAGGCTTGTGAGACCAGGGAGGGGACCCACGCAGCGGGCGACGCTCATGCCTAGCTTCGTATGCCCCAATCCTGGATTCGTTGCGGCTACCATAGACGACTTGGCTGCGATCACGGGACCTGATGCGGCACAGTCAGCGCAAATCGACCATTGCGGGCCCGCTCAGCTTACCTGTGCTGCTGGTCTGCTCGAATCGGGAGGATGTTCAGATGGTCATTCCTCCGTTGCGCAGGTTCCATCGAAAAGAACTTTGTCCCGGGACATTGGTGAGACGATTCCGTCGGAGATCAAAGTCGAAGAATTTGAGAGGGTGAGCAAATCGAATGCGAGCGAGACAGGGTACGAGAAGCTTCCGCAGTAGGATGCTGCAAGCGCCGTCACCATCATTCGAGCCCCAAAATCGGGGCAACGAGCGATGAGCGAGCTTACGGAGTCGACGGAGGCATTGAATCGAGCGCATGACTGCGTTGCTGATGGATGATTGAAGCCGCCTTGCCGAATGCGATGCATCTGCACATCGAATATGGCAGTAGGCCGCGCTCATCGATCGAGCAGCAATGCTGACGAGGTTGTCTCGCTGCGGATGCTGAAGGGCATGGACGATCGTCTTCGGCCCTCGGCTCACCCTTCAGAGGAAAAGGTTCCGGTCTTCGCGTTGCTTCCGGACGGCCATGGCTCGGAGCCGAGATGGAAGAAGTCGACCCCGGCGAGTCTCCCTTCCACGCCGCGCGCGCAGCTTGGGTGTTGGACTCAAGTGGCGTCAAGAAGGGGGACTATTGGGCGTTGCCCTGAGCGGATAGTCCCTCCCCTCGGCTTGATATTGAGTGTATTTGACGTTTGCTCATTGGGCTGAGCTCGCTTTGATCACATTGACGCCGACGCCAAGCAGAGGGCGTGCGGCGTGCGTGACCTCTTGCCGCTCGTCCGCTCGTCCGCTCGTCCCCTCACCTCCTGACGACTGAACGGCTGGCGTGCAGACGCAGACGCAGACGCCACAAGGCACGGACGGATGGGATGCACACGCACGCACGCCGCGTCCATTGCAACGCAACGCAAGCAACGCAACGCAAGCAACGCAACGCAACACGCAAAGACAACACGCACTCGCCGTCCGCCCGCCCGCCCGCTCGTCGCTCGCCGCACGCCCCGCATCACTCACGGCTGCCCCTCTCCGGCGCGCGCGCTCGCATCCCCCGCCAAGCTCAGACGGCTCATGTGCCTGTCCGGCACTTCTACGGCCGGGTCCGCGTCCCGCTCGGGCCCTCCTATCCCCGCTCCGCTGATGGCAGACGGTCAAGTGTTGCTTTGCAGCTCGACGTCTCTTCACATCGGACAGACGCACCTCGTTGCCTTCGAAGGTTCCTCTTGGTCTCACCGAAGATCAAGACGTCAGACCTCAGACGGCCAAGGCGACGGCGGCGAGAAAAGACCAAGACCGCGACCACGAACGCGAACACTGAACACGAACAACGACGACGCCTCTTGCCTTTTTTTCCCCTTTCAACCTCACTCCCGCCCCGATACCCACGACCCACGGATCTCAAATTGACGTCGTCCCTTGTCCCCAACTTGTGCACCCCCCCTCTTTGACACAATCATTCCCTGAACCTACCACTGCACCGACACACTCCTTTGGACACTTGACATCTGCCTCCGCCCTGGAGCGCCTCCCAATTAGCCTCAAATCAGTCGCCGCTGTCGACCTTGCAACCTTACTCGCGGACTCGCAGCAACAGCGACACTGTGTCAATCTATGACGGCCTTGGCGACTAGGTCGTAGCGACATCGGACACGTCAGCGCGACCGCCAGCGCTGCCAAAGGCTTCTGCTTGCTTCACCGTTCTGGCGCCTCACGGCCAAAGATACGCAGCGCCTCGGATTCCCACAGACTCCCGTCGAGTTCCCTGTCAGACTCAGTGAATCGAATTCGACATGGATTACTCCCGACCATTCCGTCAGGCCCAAGCTGGCTCTCACATCCAACCGGGCCCCAGCAGCTCACGAACCCCTGGACCTTCAATGCAGCAAAACAGCACAGGAAGATATACACCAGCCCAGCATGCTGAACAGCAGCCTCGCGCGTCAGAGCAGGAGAGCTGGCCTCCTCGCTCCGGACCCCAAGGAGTCTCCGCCCTCGATCTACTGATGAAGCAGGGCGAGAGCATCAAAAACGGCATGGAACGTAAGAGACCACCCATCTCCTCCGGGAAAAGCCACATCTACGAAAAGGCCTTTGCCCTGTCTCGCTCAACGTCGGTCAAGCGACGACCTCAGCAACAAGAGCAGGACCCAGAGGTGGACTCTCCCGAGACGGAAGAAGAGGAATGGGATGATCGCCGAAGCATCAACCTCCTCGCCGGCTTTGCACCCGCGCAGGGAGACGCCGACCCACCGACGCAGCTCTCGCGTAACGCCTCTCGCCGGCCAGATTACCATCATCAAGAGCATTCGCATCAGCACCACGAGTCTTCGCCTGTTGATGATGGACCGGGACCTCGTCGTTTCGGTCCTCCAGCAGAAACGCAAGCCGACAACGACGCCTTTCTCAGCAATGCCTTTCGAAACTCCGTCTCAAGCGATGCCTCATTTAATACCATCACTGGCCAAAACGATCGAGACTCGATTCTATTCGGCGGCTCGCGCGACTCGAGCCTCATGCGCAGAGACTCCGTCGACACAGTGCGCAGTTCAGAGTTCAGTGAAGGCGGCAGGTGGGGCCGTGCGTGGGCCAATAAAGCCGAAGACGAAGAGTCCGTATATGGAGGCAGCGAATGGGGCAGTGAAGCGGGCGATGATGATGAGGACGAGGACGAGTCAGAGCGTGGGTTCAGTCGGCCAGGCGGTGGTCTCGATGCTTTGCGGCATCTGGCCAACGGTAGAGGGCTCGACGGCCTCACCATCAACGATGCTCCCGGCAGCACAGCGACTGTGCAACAGGCCAACGTTGCGCACAATTCGGCCTACTTGGGAGACGCCACCTCGCCGCTGCATCTTCAAGACACATTTGGAAAGGAGCGAGTTGTCAGCTTGACGCCTTCTCTTCACAACGCCGCCGACGGAGTTTCTGAGAGGAATCGTGATTCGGGAAGCTCATATGGTGATGTGGCGGAACCCCACAGCCCCGCGAGGAGTAATCGCTACTCGACCGACTCTACCTCGACCATTGGCGCCGATGGTGCACGCGTCTTCGTCTGGCCACCTACGCCCGCAGGATCCGACGTCTCACACGGGCCCTTTGAGGGCTATGGCAAGACGGCAGAGCCAGATGCAGCCTCGATCCACGAGTGGGAGGCAGTGTCAGAGGATGGCGATGGCCAATATGGCGCACAGGGGCTTGACCCGACGCAAGGCTCCGACCGACGGCATACAGGCTACGCAGAACCCCTAGCAACAGCCGAAGTGCCAAAAACCGTCCACGAAGCTACCTCTTCGGTGCCTGCGGGTCCCGCTACGATTTCTTCCATCTTGGCAAACAACCGCCCTTCGCCGCGCCTTCCAGGATCGCCGAGATCGCCTAGGACGAGACCGCTCGGCCGTCCCGCTTCGATAGAAGGCAAGAGAGGGGGCCATCCTGCCGGCCGGCTGCCTCCGCCGCCACCTCCTGTGTCTCGCTATGAGGACCCCAATTCTGCCGTTGGGCCGGGGGGCATCGGAAAGACTCGCGCCGCTGCCATTGCTGCTGCCGATGGTCGAGAGAGTATCATCTCGGACCTGGATGTGGAGACGTTGCGCTTGGAAGGCAGCAGCAGGAGGGACAGCTCGAGTACGATAGGCAGCCAAGCGACGAGCCGCATGAGCATCGGCACCGTCAAGTACGATGACGTCGATCAAATATTTAGCTCTCCCAATCGTCCTCGCAGCCGCGACTCGGCGAGTGCGCACAGTTCGACGAACCATTGGCACCCAATGAGCCGGGGCTCGTCGAACACCAGCTCGAGCAGTGCACCTCCCGGCAGCGTCTCCAGCTCATCTGGGTCATCCAGCGTGCACGCACCACTTCAGCGTACTGCGATTGCGAATGCAGGCCGAGTCAATGGAACACCACCATTGCAGGCGCAGCAGACTGGTCCTCGGTCACCCAAGCTCAATTCCAAGAGCAGCCGTCACACAGTCGGTCAGGATACCCGGACGGGCCCTACTGCTGCTGAGAACTACCTCACGCAAGGCATTCAATACCACGAGCAAGGCGATATGTCTCGTTCTGCCTACTACTTTGAGCGCTCTGCCAAAGTCGACGGAGGCTGCGTCGTCGGTATGTGCATGTGGGGCATGACGCTGCGCGAAGGGTGGGGTGCCCGTAAAGACCCACGCAAGGGCTTTGAGTGGATTCAGCGGGCGGCATCCAAGGCAGGTGAGATGATGCAAGACGTGAGCCGCAAGACGGAGGCAGAGATCAAGGCGATTCGGTCGGAGCTGAAGCTCTCGGTGTACGAGCTGGGCAAGTGCTTCTGCTATGGCTGGGGCGTCAAGATGGACAAGCGCATGGCACTCGAGTACTTTGAGCTCGCGGCAAAGTTGGGCGATGCTGATGCTCAGGCAGAGGCGGGTGCGCTGTATGCCGCTGGCAAGGGCTGCAAAAAGGATCTCAAGAAGGCCGCCAAGTACTACCGGATGGCTGCGGCGCAGGGGTATGACCTCATTGGCCTCAGTTGGGTTTGGAAGCCCAAGTTTGACGATTGATCACCGGCAACCAAGGACAAGATTGACGATTGATCTCTGCCGGCAACCTTGTTGGAGAGGCAAGAACAGGCTGGCACTCGACTTCCTTCCCTTCCTTTATGATTCTACTTTCTTTTTTTCATGTCGCGTCCCCATGTGCATAATTCTCTTTCTCTCTAGTAATCTCTTTCGCATGTTCCTTTCAGTCGCTTCCTTGTGCTGCAAATTCGGGCAGAAATCAAAGCCAAAGTCTTTCGCAGCGTCACTTATACCCGCACGTGCACACGGCGTGATGATCGGTCCGCAATAGCAGTCGGGCAGTTGGCGGAGGGGACGGGGGGGGGGG